>VMDR010011295.1:0-28786 GCA_007922815.1 Macrotus californicus | reverse complement strand
GCAGAGCCCAGTTAAAAGGCTCCTCTGGTCGTCTGCATGCAGACAGCTCACAGAAGGAGGTGGATGGCAGGGCAAAGAGATGCAGAAAATTAGCATCGGGGAGCTAATCTGATGGACACGGGATTGTCAAAGTGACTCAAAACTACTTAGAGTCAGATCATGACTTAAATAATTTATTAATAATGAGTTATTGCAATATTTTTTAAAATGTTTCAATTAAAGCTATTATTAAAATAGTAAAGTGTTATCTGTCGATTGCATTATGATAGATCCATTATACATTGTGGATTCTGCATGATTTCTTAATAACTATAATCACTGCAGAAATAGAAAACAAAGGCTTGAATTTTCTAAAAGATGTACCATAAAGCCAGCACTATAAAATTTAGTGTTGGAAGTCCCATGGTATATACATTAGGCATTTTAACTATTTCAGTCCTATAATGACAACTTGAGTTATCCATGATCATTAGTTTTCCATTAAATTTAAATTGAATAATTAAATCACATTACAATAACAAATTATTTACATATATTTGTATATTCAACATGCCATTGGCTGGCTGAGTGAATGCACATCTTATAGGAGAATCAGTAAAAAACATTGCATAGGGAAAATGCAAGTTACAATAATATTAGTGTTGGTGGCTTGGAGCCACTGATGTTCAGAAAGGGTAAGCTGCAGGTCACCTGACTGAGCCTTGGTTCAGACCTGGTTACGGCTGTAAGCTCCATACAAGTCATGAGGAAAAGTCATTTAGTCCTGTTACGCATGGGCTGATGTGTTATCAGTTCTATTTCTCTTCTCCTTTCCTCACATTTACAGTACGGTAACATGAATCCCAAACACACCCTGTATTCCAGGGCAAGGGTTGTGAGTTAGAAGCATTCACATTCTATGTACTAGAGGAGAGGAGAACCAAGAAACTGGCCAATCAGAGTAACACATGGCTGCGGCCAGGAGGGTGGCGTTTCACTGACAGCCTGACTGGGTCCCAGAGCTGCCCACCACAGAACTCCACAGGGTGGCATCCACACTGATGTCAGGGTATTCACTACTCAACATGATCAGTGCACATGCAGCATTGGCTATGATCCAGAAGTTGAACGGAATCAGCATTGTAACAAGATTGCAAGTACATGTGAGGAGCACAGATACAGATGAATAATGTCCCCTAGAGTTTTGTAGTGAACGACCTGTACAGCCATATATGGCAGCCTCACCACCAACACTGCTCCAATACTGCTTTGATGGCAAGAAAGCCATCGCCTATGAAATATCTATTAATTACTAAGGTGCCATATGATTGCTGGTGTGAGAATGTATATGTTCCACCTTTATCTCTGTCGGTTCAGATACACCCACTGAATTTCTCCAATTCCTCTCCCAGAAGCTCAGGGGTCATGCCTGAGCACCTCTGTCTCTAAGACAAAAAACCACCAAGCTTATGCTGTACTCAAGAGATGAGTGAAAAGTGAGCCACACACAAGAATTACATCCCCTCTGCAGGATGAGTCAGATGAGTGCCCATTTTTATTTTGCTGTCTTTTGGTAAATTTCCAGCATAATGTCTCCAGTCTCTCTGTAAGTATATAAGAAATGGACTTTTAGAGGGTGCATACCAAGGCAGACCGCTGTAAGGCGCAGTTCTTCTTGGCTCTGCACTAGTTGCCCACTGATCAAGGACAGGTGACCGCGTGTGATGGAGTAAAGGGAGCAAGCTTGTTCCCTGGCAGACAGCTGACAAATGGCACTGTGAGTTCTCCTGACCGAGTCTCTGTTGTACCCTGGCTATTTCCCTGTATATTCTCTGGGTAATATTTGTCAGATTAAATAAAAAGAAAACTATGTGACATGCAAGTATGCATAATAACACGGTTTTATTGGTCAATTAAGAGACTATTTCAATAATATTTCACTAAATTCTTAACTAAAACATAAAAATTCTAGGTTGAAATCACAGGCTCCTTCATTTCTATGAAAAATCCAAAAAGGGGGCTGACAGGCTTAGTCATACCAATTTTTTTTTTAAACTACAGTACTAAGCATGAAAAAGCTCTTGCATAAAGCTTCACAAAATGGAATGGCCCAAATTTTCTGTGGTCTCTCAGTTAGTCTGCGGCCTTTCTGATCACCATAGCACTAGAGCATAGACATAGAGCAAATCATGGGCAAAGAGGGCCACCTGCAACCCACAGAGCCTTCCCCTCAATGCAGATGTTAGTAAACAGCCAAGGCATCAAGGATCCCAAGAATGTCCAAAGTTCACATAGCTAACGAGTGACTAAGGAGAGCCAGAGCCCAGGAACATTTAGTGTCCGCAGCAGCACACCACCCATCTCTCACAAAGTCACAAACACATACTATCCCGCGCTGCCTGACAGACACTACCTGCAGAGAGCCACTTCAGAGGCCCCGCCCCTGGGCCTCACAAAGGTACCACTGAAACATCCTCGCTGCAGTTTCTGTGTCTGAGTTTTCAAAGAGGGGTACAGGGCAGTTGGTATCTGAAGTGACCCAGCAATGGATCCTTGAAGGAAATCCAGAATTTGTAAATCAGATTTTCTGGTGTGCTGCCTAGAATTCTACATTTGTACCCAGGTTCCCAGGAGATTCTGCAGCATATTAAAGTTTGGGACCCAATGATTTGATTCAGAGGGGAAAGATATCCATTATATATTACACAGAAGCCAAAGAATAAGAAAACACTCTTCTCTCCCCTCTAAGAGAAATTTTCTTTATTATGTTAGCTGAGTGAGCTCTTTCCTGCAGAAACAAATCCAAGCAGAAGAACTCCATCACTGAGTTCTCCAAGTGCCTGATAGGCAGGGAAAGGATCCAGGATCCTCAAGACACGAGGCTCAGTGTCCTCAGGGATAGTCTGTTTCTCTGGGGAGCATCTCAGTGATTTATCTCTGGCACTGGTTTGCCCTCTGAAGGCTGATGCCTCCTGGTTCCAACAGTATGGACAGAAAATGAAGTGGACAAGACACTAACATTTTATAAGAAACTATAACAACAACGTATTAATGGAAGACAATCCTTTCGCATTTCTGGCTGCACAACTAAATCCTTAAAGGAACTTAGTTTAACATAGTTTTTGAATAATTCACACAAGGCACTTAAAGTGTATATTATACGTAAATATTAAAATATAATAAAACATAGCACTCTTCTAGAGCTTAAAAATGGCAATTTATTTTACTAACCATTTACCTATAGAGCACTAAAGTAGATATTTGACTGCCTAGCATCTGAATTATATTGATAAAGATTTAAACTTAAAAGTAGATGGTACTAGAGACACTGTACAGTGGAGAGCATGTATGTAAATTCACACACACATGAAGTACATGCCCCAGCATAAGGAATTCAACTAAAATCACTGCCTTATAAATGATTGTTAATTATATTTTCAAATCCCAGGAATAAAATAATTTGGCCATTCATAAATACGTGTAATTTTTCCATACCAACACTGCTGACACGTAATTTGTTTTCCAACCCCACTGATTTTCTCCAGGCAGATGTCTCATTTTCCAAACATGAAATTAAACATTCGATTTGAAAATATGTTGGCAGTCTAATCCCAGGTTTAATAACTTCCTCTTATTTAGGACTATATTGTGCTAGAATTCTGGAAAAAATTATGAAATTCCAAATAGCTAATAAATTTAAAGGATTACAATCAGCCTGTGAGAACCATCCAAGTCAACTACCATGACAGATTCAATTGTAAGAACAGCCTGTGCTTTGTGGCCTGGGAGAGTCTTCAGAAAGCAGAAGCCCCAGTCACATATTAGAGAGGCAGAAACAGAGACGATGGAGCTCAGGAGACCTCATCAGCATCAAGACTTAGAGAGACACAGAGATAGCACTGAAACCAGCTCTCCCTGTTTCTCAAAACACACAACTGTTACTCATGGAGTTTGACAGCAACTTATTATTCTTGATGGAAATCCTCATATTGAACTAATATTACATGAAGGAAACATAATTAGAACATAGAGAAATCTTGAAATACTATGAAAATACAGATTTTGTTTGTCAAGTGTTATGCAAAGAAAAAAAGACTTCACTACGATGGATGCATTTTTAATTAGGTTGAAGTCATATATTCCTAGTATTTTCAGGGAACTAAGTACCCATGTGTGCCCTGGGATCTATGGGGGGCAGGGGAGCTGACACATTTCCATACAATGCTAAATCTGACAGAGACTGGGCATCTGACAGACAGAGCCTGCCTTGGGGTTGCTGGATTTGGGGCCCAGGGGGCTATCCCAACTTTTTGTAATGGTCACAGTTGAAAGGCGCAAAGTTTGAGAGTAATGAGTTCCTGTGTTTCCTTCCATGTGGACCAGAAAAGCAGAGAAAAGGGGGATGGATGGCAGGGGGGAACGAACGAGAGAGGGGGGATGGGGTTAGGGAGAAAGGGAGGAGAGAGAGACAGAGACAGAGAAAAGAGGGAACACAGCAAGTGTCCCGAAAAGACCATGGAGATGATTAGCTTTACTTATTTCCTGACACTCGGCCATGTTCCTCTTGGGTTGTGGGAAACACAACTGTATCCTTATAAACAAAATACAAAACACTTCTTTTCTTAAACCTGTATGAGAGTTGGATCCTGTCAGAATTAAATATTCCTATTAAGTGCTCATAAAATCACTGCATCTGAATATACATATGAAATCCATATACACACCTATATGTGAAATCAGAAGTTTTTACAGTAAAAAAAAAGAAAAAGAATCCAGATTTTTTCTCTTCTTGGAAATATGTACAAGTTTCCTAGATCCACATTTTTGGCATTATTTTTAGAATTTGATATGAACTTACTTAAAAATTTTAAATTTATCCCATAATGCAGGACTATAGTACAAAACAGAAAATATAGATAAGCAATGCACTTTAAAAATGGAGATAAAATATTTTAAACACCACCATTTAAAGGAAAACAAATATTAAAACATATATATACAGGATCCAGCAGAAGTAACATCATTGATTGTGATTGGCAGGGTACATGAATGTCTCACATGAGATGAGCAGCAATTTGAACATTTCACCTAAAGTGTCATACGGTGTGCTTGAGTGTGATATTACTATGTTACAGACTTACATGCTTATGATTTCGTAATAAAAGAATTTTATACACTAAAAAGGGGCATTATTGTGCCAGACCCTGAACATGATATTTGTAACAGACACATACTTACAAACAAAATTTTACATTACTCTGTAATATGGAATCTTAAATTAATGTTCTCTCCTGACCTCCTTCTCTATCAGCAATAATTTATGCAGTGCCATTTTAATGACTTCATCACATCTAATTAGCTGATGCATTGTAACTTATCCACTCCATCTGTTGTTTTGAATATTTAAGTTGTCTCCAATATTCCACTATTAAAAGAGGTTGCAAGAGACACCTTTGCTTGCTTGTCCATTTTCTTGAATAAATTCTTTGGGGTGGAATTATTGCCTCAAGCCCTGCACCATTATAGGGCTTTCGAAACATACTGAAAAAATTCACTCCAGGCAGATTGGTCAATTTATGGGCTCAGTGGGCACATCAGCATGCCATGCTGCACACCAGTCAAGTTTGCATTTTTCAGTCAAGTTTGCTGAGCTGAAGGACAAAGAGTGACCTCATAGTTTTGATTAGGAGAAAATGAGAATTTACCTCTTCTTGCCCATTTTTATTTCTTACTTTACAATTTGCATATTCATGGTCATTACTCATTTTTTATACTGTGGGACAGTGATTTCACAGATTCTTCCTTGTAAGAGAATGAACTTCCTGGTGAGAGATGAACTCTCTAACTAGCATATGAATGTATCAGACTATTTTTTTACTTGTCATATATATTTCCCAATGGTTTTGCTGTTTAGAAATTTCAGGTTTTAATCTTGATTCAATCTTTGACTCTCTTCCTTATTATTTCTGCCTTTGATTTTCCAATATTTTATAAATATTTATATTTTCCCTTAACTATTTGTAGTTTCATTTTTAGATTTAAAATTATGCCCCTACTGAATTCACTTTGATAAAGACTATAAAGTCAAGTGCTGGGCTTTTGTGTCTGAGGTTTTCTGTGGTATTTATAATAATAATAGTATAAAATTTAGATAAGAGCTCTTAACCTGGGGTCTAAGGGCTTATAGTAGACTTGGAATATTTTAAATTGCTTCTGAACAGATGGACGCCTATGTATTTGTGAATTTTATTAAGAGGTCTCAATACTTATATAAAATTCTCAAGGAGGTATATGAACCCTAAATGGTGAAGGACTTTGCCCTAAAGAGTAAAATACAGATGAAGCACACAGTTGTCTTTTTCTTTTAAAAGGGGGCAAATCCCTTTCAATTTCAGAAGAGCAGACATAGTTGTCTGATCTTCTGACTATGGAATTCCTTTGTTCAATGAAGTTTCACACAAAGCCCAAGAGATAAAAGCAAAGCTCTTCTATTCAAGCAGGAGTCAGGGAGCCTGAAAATCTGGAGCAGAATTTGAAAATATTGTATTAGAATATGGTTCAAGGGGGTCAAATATGTGTCGTATAAATTCATCTTCTATCTTTCAAAATAGAAGTTCTCATAATGATTCATCATAAATCAGATCTGCGATGATTACAGAATATGAAAAAAATGATGTAGTAGACTAATTAAGGGAGATGCACTCTTGCTTCAAAGAGCTGAGTGTAAGACGTAACTCACCATCCTGCATCAGACTGTCTGGCATGGTGCAAAGTTCACTTGACAGTATCACAGGAGGAGCTTTTTGTGCTGAACAGTGACTGCCCACCATGAAATCAACTGCAAATACCAATGGAGGCCACTGAACACCCCAACTTCCCCTCAATAATGTTCTAGGGTATGCTCAGGCATTTTAAAAAGTAACAGGAACAAATGCACCCACATGTAAATTTAAACATGTCTCTAAGTCCACACAAATGCAATGATTTTTTTCAGGCAGTAAAATTAGGTTATTTCTAGCTTTCATATTTTGTGCAATATCAATAATATTGCTGAAAACAGTGAATTTTTATTTAATGAATAACATAGCTAATTAATTTGGAAATTATTGTGATGCGGATTTAATTATGCCAAGCGTAGCCTTAGCCCCAGAAGCTGTTTAAAGCTGTTAAGAACAGAACATTAATAATTTTTTTGATTTACAACTAGTTTTCATATATCAGGACCTAATGAAAAAGCACATGAAAAAACATGCAAAGTTATACCCAATTTTAAAAGGAAATCACCATGCAGAAGCCATGAAATTCTTTTTTTTAATAGTAAGAGGAAGAACAATAGGGATGATCCATAGACATTATCTTTTAAAGTTTGCACTTGTTGTTCTGAACAATTTGTTAGAGGAGATAAAATACTCAGCAACTTGTCAAACAAGAAGAGATAGCACATTAATCTATAGGATGGAAACTGGTTATCAAACAGTGCTGAGCAGAAGGAAATTCAAGTAGCAGTTTAAAAAAAAACAACAACTGACTAAACCTTAAAAGTATTGTATCATTTATTATACAATAAATATACAGAATACTTCACTGGAATATATTTCAAGCTAAAATCAATTTGCTTATTTGTTGATAGAGAAGAAAACAATACTGACTTTTGTCTGAAACACTGGTATTTATGCTAGCACTGCTGATTATTAGATTCTCTTAAATTTTCACTTGAAAAATGGAAAAAGATATTTCAGCATTGATCTAAGGAATGTATTTTTTCAACTGCAGAATGCTACTCAATTCTGTGGTACCTCATTGATACAATTTTCTTAAGGATTGAAGTGAAAGTGTTGCGGTCCTTAATCCAAACACCAGACTAATGTGCAGTCCAGCTAACCTGGCTTTTCTGCTTGTACAAGAGACAGTCCCTAACAACTAACTTCGAATGCTGGTGAGTGTCTACCTGCCACGCAGCTCAGCTGGAAATTCAGTCACTAGCTCCTCACTTCTTAAATCCACCCTGGATTTCCCTTGAATCACACATCCCATTTGACTTTTAAGAAATAGTCAGAAAAGGTTCTCATCAAAGAGAAAAATAAAGAGGATGAAGAGGACATGTGTTTTAGGCCGCTGTGTGGTTCCTACATACCTCTTTCCAAGGGTGGGGAAAAGTGCAGTTTCCACCACATTGTCTTCTCAGGACATTCCACCATTCTGACCTCACGTAAGAAAAAATGATAAAAATTCACTGGGCAGTTAAACAGAAGAGAAAAAAAACCACCTCAAGTTCTTGGAGAATTGAAAAGAACTTGGGCATGGGAATTGGACAGAATTAGACATAAAAATATCCTCTGTCACGTTTTAGTGGCAAGGCCTTGGAGAAGTCATATAACTTAAACATGTGTTTCCTCATCTGTGTAATTGAGACACTTCATATACAGGGTGGAGCCAAAGGAGGTACACAGTCGTGAGCACATGAAACACAGTCTATTCTTATATTATCATTTATCAATTATTGTATTTTTTCACACAGACAACTGTAAAACTGCTTTTTCCCCACCCTGCATCCTTGAGAAGAGATAGAGCTTAGATCATCACAATAATGACCATTCAATAACTGTCACCTGTCCCTCCATGGCATTGTCCCCAACTCTCTAGCTACTTGACTTAGCACTTTCTCTCAGAGAATATCTCCCTGTGGAGGATTTACAGCTGCGATATTTTACCTAATGAGCTGACGTGGATTATATCACAAGGAGGCATGGCCCCTCCCCTTCCTACAGAGTTTCATGGAGGTCTATGGCTTGTCCTTACCGGTGCTGCTGACTGCAGAAGAGTCAAGGGCAAACCATGTGAGGAACCCTGCTTTCCAGAAGGGATTAGATACAAAGTGTATATCTGTAGCCTTGGCGTACTGGCTTGAATTGTGTCCCCTGAAATATATGTTCACTGGAAGCTGTGAATGAGACCTCATTTGTAAATAGGGTCATTGCAGATGTAATCAAACAAAGAAGGGGTCCTATTGGACTAGGTTGCAGCTAATCCAATGATCCATATTCTTATAAGCAGAGTAATTTGGACACAGATGCACATGCAGGGAATTTGGCCACATGATGATGGAGGCAGACACCAGTATGTGCTGCCACAAGCCAAGGTTTGCCAAGGATTGCCAGTAACCAACTAGAGCTAGAAGAGGCAAGGAAGGACACTCTGGGGAGCTTTTTGAGGAAGTATGGCTGGCCCTTCTGACTCACGGATTTAGGAGAATAAATTCGTATTGCTTGGCCTCTCACGCTGTGGTAGTTTGTTACAGCAGTGTTCGGAATCAATGCATCTGGGGGGAGGAGGGCACCCGAGTACTGGATTTGCTCTGGTCATGAGGGTGCAGAGCAGAGGTTTGGGGAGCAGAGGGCAGAGACTTCCACCTCATCAGCCAGTAAGAAAGGCAAAGAAGGTTGAAAGCACTGGAACTTGACGTTGTCAACTTTCATATGATACCTACCAACCATGCACTTGAAAGAATATTTTCTGTTAATTAAGTTCCTGGTCACTAAGCCTCTGCTGAGAATGCTAGTGTTTCTGCGAAGAGAGAGGTAAAGAAAAGTAACAGATGCAACTCTGAGACTCTAAAATGGGTACTATTATTTGAATGCACACTGCGTGCCAGACTTTTGGGTATGTTATTTTTATCCACAGTCAGTAATGTGATATTGAAAATGCCAATTATTTTATAGATAGGAAAACTGAGCCTTAGAAAAGTTAATTAACATACTCAACATCACAAACAGCCGATGAGTGACTGATCTGGGATTTCCACATAAATATATCTGATTATAGCTATTACACGGTGCTTTATTCCAGGGACCTATTCCCAAATTAATCATGTAGCAAACAAAAACAGCATGTTACTTTTAAAAGAGGCATAATCTTGCACACTAGAGGGCAGATATATTTTTAAGCATTCTTTACTTACCAATCCTTAATAATAATGATCAAAATAATCGAGACCTAGGAAGCATCCTATAATAAGTAATTAGGTAAGTTAAACTATTGGCTATCAGAGCTTTCTATAAAAGTAGCTTTTCAAAAAGGATAATCAAGGGGATGATTATTTGTCAAATAGTATTCACCTTCCATTAAGAAAGTCTCAACTGTGACATACTTGTAATACTTGTGACATATAGGTGGGCTAATCAATCATGGCGTCATTTCAAAAGCCAAATTGTATAAGCACATTCTCACTTCCACTAACTTTGTTTTAATATACTCAATGAATTGTTTAAATAAATTACCATAATTGACCTTCACATGAGCAAAACGTCCAGAAACATCTCTTGATATGTGAATTTGCCTTTCAGCTACAAATGCATCACCTTTCTCTTTAACAAATAGGGCCTTTGTACACAATTACTTTAACAATACTAATCAATCATTCATCCAAAGACGGCATATTGCCCATGACTAGGTAATTAGTACATTGACTATTGATTACAAAACACTTCTTGAGTCAAGTTTACCTTGGCATTTCATATGTCAACATTCAATACATTGAGGTGGCTGGATGCAATGTTTATATTCCTATTTCTCATTCATATGTTTCACTCCAGTTAATAAAATGGACTTGACCCATGTTTCCAGCCCTGGATCAAGTTCTGAGACCAGGAAAATGGAGTTGGTTGACTGGGCCAGGCATGAGTCAAAGCTTTGTTCTTGACAAAGGCCACCATAAAATTGGGAAGGGCAGGCATCTCAAACAAGTGTTAGGGACTGCCTGAAGCAGGAAACCAGATGCTTGTTAGAAAAACAACAGGCATTATCCACAGAAAAAATTATCTTGCATTCAACATTTTTATTTTTAGTTCTTAAATATCAGTCATATCAGAATTTATCTGAATAACTTGGTAGAATATACAAACATCCAGGCCCAGGCTTTTTCAATGACCCTAGACTCCTGTGTGTTCTTTATTAGCTCTCCTAGGTGATTCTGATGTCCCTAAGCATTTCATAACCACCAGTTTATGACATAAACTTATAAGTCTCAGCACCTGGTATTTAGGTCTAAAATGGTCCCAGAATAAAAGAATTTCAGAGCCAAAGATATTAATGGAGTTTACTGCATGCCAGCCCATGTGATATCTGTATCAACCACCTATCATCTATATCTTTTAATTTTAGAATCAAGATCTCCAGGCCCAAAGATGTGAGTAGGGAGTGGGTTACCCAGGTGATTCTGAGCAGCAACCTCACCCAGGGAATCAAGGGCAACATCAACAGAGATCAGTCATGTTGACAGTACACAACTTTAATATGAAGTGATGGGAATGGCAAGTCACCTCTGTGGTCTTCCTTCCAACACTCATAAACCCCAGTCTAATCATGAGGAAAATAACAGACAATCCCCAGTAGAAGGATATCCTAAAAAAATACCTGACCAGTACTCCTCAAAACTGACAAGGACTTCAAAAATAAGGACAGTCAGAAAAACCGCACAGCCCAGCAGAGCCTAAGGAGACATGACTACTAAATGTAATGTGGTATTCTGAGTGGGGTCCTGGAGGCAAAAGGCAATATTAGAAAGGAACTGAGAAAATTTGAATAAACTATAGACTTTAGTTACTAATGATACATCAATATAGGTTTACTAATTATGATGAATGTAATACAGGGATATAAGATGTTAATAATAGGGAAATTAGGTATAAAGCGTATGGAATCTCTCTGTACTATTTTCACAATAATCCTGTAAGTCTAAAATTATCTGAAATAAGAAAGTTGGGTTTAAAATTAAAAAAAAAAAATCCCTGGCTGATGTGGCTCAGTGGATTCAGTGCCGGTCTGCAAACCAAAGGATATCCAGTTCGATTCCCTGTCAGGGCGCATGCCTGGTTTGCGGGCCAGGTCCCCAATTGGGAGCACACAAGAGGCAACTACACATTGATGTTTCTCTCCCTCTCTTTTTCCCTCCCTTCACCTCTCTCTAAAAAATAAATAAAAGAGACTCAGTGATGTGGTCAAGTA
This sequence comes from Macrotus californicus, assembly GCA_007922815.1. Taxonomy (NCBI): domain Eukaryota; kingdom Metazoa; phylum Chordata; class Mammalia; order Chiroptera; family Phyllostomidae; genus Macrotus; species Macrotus californicus. The sequence goes on along the minus strand of VMDR010011295.1, from coordinate 16,804 downwards.
TTTTTTTAAATGAAAAAACCTGATAAAAATTGATATATCCTTCAGTTTTTTTCAAACATAGAATATAATATACTCTCAGTCTCCCAATCTCCCTTTTTGGGTCTGGGCATCGGGTCCAAAGGCCACATAATCCTCACACATGATACGTTCTGCATTGCACACCCTCTATGACCTCCTGTCTCAATGAATTGAAAGAAGAGTGAAAATTAAAAAAACAAAGCTGGGGGGTCAGCTGTTAGCTTCTCCTGGACTTTAGAGATCATTTACAGAGTAGATGAATTATACACATTAAGAACTGATTGATCATCTGTGCTTAAAACATGTAATCTTTTTTTCCTTTGAATTTCTCTACACTGAATGACAGTCACAAAGCATCACCATTATTATATTTGATCACATCACCATGTATTTGGTACCTACCATCTCTCTCTAATTTCAAAACACTGTTTGCAATGTACTAATTTTAAATCACTGCTTAAATAATTCTTAAATTTGTCTATACTTTGAGATCATCTGGGTTTAATAATGTATACCTTCATAATACCTTGGTCCCTGTCAAAAAGAGATTCTGATGGAACTGGGTTGGGGTGTGGACTGGATTTTCAGTGATAATATTTATATCCAGCAATGTTTAAAATCACTGTTCTTCTAAATATTAAATATAAAAGAGTTGTCTTTCAAAAACTTACCATATTTAGAATTTCCTTTTTAAGAAACAAGATTGAAGACTAATAACCTGTAGATCACCTACTCACAAGGGCAATGGTAACATATTTCATTGTCATATTCCATTATGACTTTAGGATTTTATTTTTCTGCTCCATGTTGATCTCTCTCATAACTAGAACCAATTCCCCAACATCTACAATGTTAACATTTTAGAGGACTTTCTACATTGCTCAGTTCCTGAAAATATGACTCTAAACTCATGTTTAGTGCCCAAGATTAGAACCAGTGAGAGACTGGTGCAAGATTCAGGCAAGTGGACATAAAAAATTCACTTTCAATGCTGGTCTAGTGGCCTTTGTAGAACGTAGCTTATGGCTGTGTTCCAGAGGGAATCCTAGTACCGAGGCACACACATAACTAGACCAACTGATTGAGGCTGCCTGTGGCCAACTTAGTGAATTATGAAATAGAGAAATGGAGAAACGGCTCCCACAGAGAAGCGAGGCTCCCCAGTCACCTGAAGGGAGACGAATGAGGGGCTTAGAGAAGGACGATTTCTCTAGCTAGTGTACCTTTGTGTGGCAAGAGAGAGCCAGGCCAGAGAAGCTTCCTCCCCTTTGCACACACATACTAAGTATACTGCAGACCTGGGCATGATCCCCACTAGGAACTGCCAAATGCACTGTTATTCTGTCTTGGAAGCTCTTCCCATTTGCCACCTGCAATTATGTCATCTGCTCTATTTCTTCTTCTTTTTTAAAAAAAAAGACTTTATTTATTTTTAGAGAAAGGGGAAGGGAAGGAGAAAGAGGCAGAGAAACATCCATGTGCCAAAGAAACATTGATTGGTTGCCTCTTGCATGCCCCTAACTGGACACCTGGCCCACAACCGAAGCATGTGTCCCGACTGAGAATCAACCGGTGACCTTACCCTTGGCAGTAATATGCCCATCCTACTGAGCCACACCAGTCAGGGCTATTTCTTCTTTTTAATTTTTATTGAATTTATTGGGGTGACATTGGTTAATAAAATGATATAGGTTTCAGGTATACAGTTCTATAACACATCATCTGTGTATTGTACTGTGTGTTCATCACCCCAAGTCAAGTCTCCTGTCACCATTTGTCCCCCCTTTACCTTCCTCTACCTCCCTCAACCTTCTTCCCCCCAGTAATCACCACACTGCTGTCTGTGTCTATGAGGTTATTTATGTATTTTTGCTGCTTAATCCCTTCATTTGTTTCACCCAGCCCCCCAAGGCCTCTCCCCTCTGACAGCTCTAAATTTACTTTCTGCATCTATGAGTCTGTTTACATTTTGTTTATTTTGTTCATTAGATTCGACATATAGGTGAAATCATATGGTATTTGTCTTTCTTTTACTGGCTCATTTCACTTAGCATAATGCTCTCCAGGTCCATTCATACTGTTGCAAAAGGTAATATTTCCTTCTTTTTTACAGCTGAGTAATATTCCACTGTGTAAATGTATCACAACTTTTTTATCCACTTATCTACTGACGGGGACTTGGGCTACTTCCAAATCTTGGCTTTTTTGAATAATACTGCAATGAACATAAGGATGCCTATATTCTTTTAAATCAGTATTTCTCAATGTCACTAATCATCAGAGAAATACAAATTAAAACCACAGTGAGATATCACCTCACACCTGTAAGAATAGCTACCATTAATAAATCAACAAACAACAAATATTAGCAAGGATGTGGAGAAAAGGAAACACCAGTGTATTTTTGGAGGGCATGCCGATTGGGGCAGCCACTGTGGAAAACAATGGAGTTACCTCAAAAAACTATAAATGGAACTGCCTTATGATTCAGCGATCCCACTTCAGGGAATATATCCAAAGAAACCCAAAACATCTGCTCTATTTCTAAAAACCATTATCCTGTCTTACTGCTCTGGGAATCCCTAGTTTCTTCCAGGTCCACCAGGGGGAGTTAAGGCCCTGATCACCAGAGCTGTGGTCCACTTCCTAGAGGCCCGGGTACGGCTTCTCCATGGCACCCTGGGCAGTCAGCAGAGAAGCTAGAAGAGTCAGGAAGGAGACCTGTAAACCTACTTATATTCCAGGAAGTCAGTCATGCTCAGTAGATGGACCACCTACCACTGCCCCCATGTTGCTGTAAAACGAAGCAGAACCAGAACAAGAGTTTACAAAAATCACTAGAAAATAAACAGACCTTCTTTTGGGGATCAGTGGACAACACACGCACTTACTAGTGTAAAGCTGATTGTCATCTTGTGGAAAACAACGTGAGCTATGGCAAGATGATAATACCTGCCATACACAAAAGCACACAGGAAATTAAATAAGTGCTCCCGGACATCAAATGGAAAATGAAAAAAAAATGAAATGAAAAATATATAACAGTTAAAATTTTGTGAAAAATAACTTGGTTTTAAGAGCTTCATAAATAAAAATAATACAGGTTCTATCATATGCTGGTGATTCAAAGAATGCCAGTGATAACAAAATTTGGGAGGTATTTCTGGGGGATGAAGATATGGTAGGCAAAACTCTAAAATGACCTGCAATTATCTGTGCCCTTGTGTTATGCCCTCCTCTTCAGTGTGAGCAAGACTTGTAAATATAGTGGATGACACTCCACTGACCAGGCCACATTGCATGGCAAGGCAAAGGGCTTTTTCAGGCATTTTCCCCATTATATGGCAAAGGCAGAGTAAGGTCTCTAAGTCAATTAACTCATAGTTCATCAAAAGAGATATGACCCTGGTGGGCCTGGCCTAATCGGGTGAGCTCTTTAAAAGCAGATGTATTATAGATAATTTAAGTATATGAGGATATTACGAACAACTTTCAAAACAAAACAGGTCTGGATATCAGGAAGTTGAAGCAGCAGACTACCTTTCTCTGTTGTTGGCTGTGAAGAAGCAAGACTCATAAATCCTACAGCCAAATGGAAATGTGTTCTGCCAACAATCTAAAAGACTGTGAAAGTGGGTCATTTCATAGTTGAACTTGCAGTTGAGACTGCAGCCTGGTCAGTGCCTTCATCTGAGCCTGGTGACATGCTGAGAGAAGGACCACGAAGCCATGCCTGGACCGCGGGCCTACAGAAATGATGAGATAATAGATGGATGTCATTTAAAGCTGCTAACTTTGTGGTATTTGCAGCTTTATGTACATAACTAATACAGGGATAAATTGTACCACACTTTTCTTCTAATGCTAATTTAATTTAAGTGACTATATGTATGTTTAACTTGCTCACATGCATATATACAGTAAAAATGAAAAATTCCTCTTGATTATAGTAGTTTCTCTGATTGCAACATTTTATGTATAGTTTTTTTCTCACAATAAGACATAAAGGAGTTACACTGTATGTTGAGAATTATAGTCCACTGAACCATAATTAATGTGTCCCAATATAATAGTATTCCAATATACATAGAAGAGGACAGTATTGGTCAAAAACACTCACTAATTATTTTACAAGTCAACTCTTTGGAAGTAGGACAAGTAGAGATATTTAAAAGAAATATCATAAATAATGATGGATGAAGTAAAAAAGGCTAATCATTATGGTTTTTAACAAGTATTTTAAAATACTTTTTAGTCACTTGAATATCAAATATTAAAAGCTATGTTTTTAGTTCAGTTCCACTTTAAAGTGAATAAAATATGATTTGGTTGCTTAATGTGTGATCTACTAAAATAATCTAAATTATTTAACACATTTGAAAGAAAGAGTGAAATGAAAATATGCTAATAATATATTGTTAATGGAACTAAAAGGAAACTTCAAACAGAATGCATAATAGTATCCCAAACTTGCTGGTTATATATTGTAACTGCCAGCACAGAATTTGGGGGTGGGCTATTAGCATCTCGCTCAGCTTTCTCAAGAGGCTAGGAGAACTCTGTCCCCTGCCCTCATGCCCCAGAGGAAGGAAGACTTGCTGGTAAGCAGGGCCAGGCTGTTTGAACTTCAGCTCCTCCCTAGTTCTCAGCTACCAGGCAGGGTGGGAGACTGCCCCTGCAGCATGAACAGCCTCTCAGACTGGACAGTCATGAATGCATGGCCTGCAGCTGGCACCCTTAGCAACTGTGCCCCCTGGAGCATCTCCGGTGTGCTCAGACCACTGCCATGCACATGGCCCACTTCACCCTTCTTAACCAAAGCACCCATTCTGGAAGCATTGACGAGCACCACGCAAGCACCAAGGTTGAGGCCTGGGTGCCAGGCCAGCTCCCAGACCGCAGTGGCTGTTCTTTATTTCTCAGTAGCCGCTTTTATAGCTGTTGTAATTGTATTTTTTAGAAAAGTAGAGTATAAGATGGCCCTCTCAGTAGGGAATTCTTCAATTTGCATATGTCCTGGGGATTTTTTTCTGTTACTCTATTAATTTATTAACATTTTTTAAAGTGATACAGCTTCCCAGGATGCTCCCTGTCTGAGAAATCATTGAGGTGGTTATAAATAAAATATTATATCATAAGCCCCTCAGTACCTAGCACGCAAAAGTAAATGCTGCTGATTTTCCAGAGCGATGTTATGAAAACAAGTAATGTTGAAATTCACTTCTTTCCTATAGTTAGAAAGGGCTGGAGGAAGTGGACAGATGAGATATTTTCAGATGCTAGACAGAAGAAAAGTGAAATGACAAAGATAATGTGAAACTATCCTAGGACTATTGATGTAAATGAGTTTATTTTGGACTAAAGAAACTAAACTAAAGTAAAAATGAAGTTTTCCTCAAGATCTCTCTCCTTCTATGTTTGGCGTTTAATCACTTCAATTTTCAAAGTTCTTATGTTGTGCTAACTAATACACTGAGCTTGTGATACCCAAAGTTATTTTAGGGTTTACCCACAATTTATTTTATTATTGTACAGGAGTTTCACTTTTTTTCTAAGTACTGGAATTGAATTGTTGAAGCCGGAAGTCAAACTGTGAAAATGTTGGATGAAGGGAATCTTTACCTTCCTGATGCTAGACCTTCGCAAAGATACGCAATTGCTTAAGAAATAGAGTTATACCATAGAAACAACTTAGATGTCCTCGGAGATGAAATCAGCTGTGTGTCTGTGATGTGCTTTGGTTGGAATGAATGATCCCACACCCCTGACGTGGGACCTCTGGACTATGCAATAGTAGGCAAGTTATTAAAGACCCTGAGATTTCTTTAAATGAGAGTCGTCATTAATGACATGTAATGACGTCATTACATCTTTATATAATGTTCTGGTTAAACAGACCTAAAGAAAATTATTATGTATAGGTGCACCTAGATTGAAACCTCTGTTCATAATCAAGATATGCTCAAGGTTTCCAATTACATTACCAACTCGGAAAAAGATTTGAGAATGAACATTAATCATGGTTAAAGTACATGCAGCAATGCTAATAAATATAAGTGCTGATTTATTAACTCCTATGTTTCAGCCAGGTTTCTAGGGACTTGTGTATGTGGCCCCATGCAGCCACCATGGCCATACCATAAAACAGGTTCTCCAGTTAGGACTACTCTAATCTTATCTGTCATCAACCTAATTATGTAAAACATTTGTAAAGTTTACTTCATATTTCTTTTTTTGAGAATTTATTGACTTTATTTTTATTCTTCATTTAATTTATTTATTTATTTATTTATTCATTTATTTATTTATTTATATTTTTTACTTTTACCTTCCACCCTCGATCCTACCCCCCTTTGGCTTTGTCCATGTGTCCTTTATACATGTTCCTTGACGATCCTTCCCCATTTTCCCCCATTATCCCTCTCCCCTCTCCTCTCTGGTCACTGTCAGTTGGTTCTTAATTTCAATGTCTCTGGTTATATTTTGCTGGCTTTTTGCTTGTTTTGTTGATTAGGTTCCACTTATATTTCTTAATAGGCTGTATTTAGATCATTTTAAGATTTTAATTAGCACAAAGAATTGTTAAAACTGCATCTGAAATGTCTGTGCTTTATGTTAAGAATAAGTGCACTTTGTGAAAATTCCCAATAGTTAGTAAAGGGCTTTATGTGTGTGTATGTGTGCGTCTGTGTGTATGCTTGAACAATGCAGATCCTAAATTGAAAATGAAGTAGAAAGGATTGTTTCTAGAAAGATTATTTTATACAGCTACTTTTGGAATTTAAATAAGGTGAAAGCAATTCTAAAATGCAGTTGCATTTAGTTGGGGGCACAATTCTACTTACTACTGAGAATATGTTCAGTTTTTATATGGAACATGTAAAAAAAACATGTACTTTTACATGGAAGTGTACAAATTATGTAGCAACTGATAAATTAAAAAATTAATGACTGATTTTCCCAACAAATACAAAGACAGATATGCTAAAATATACTTCTCTTGTTCAAACCCTATTCTTAAAATGTGTAGAACATTTCAAAGCTGAAATCATTCTATGAATGTCCACATCAAATTTTTAACTCTGGTTGATTTTGTTCAATTTGATGATCCAACTTTTTAAACAATTTCAGTTTTAAACAACTTAGCATGGCACTCAGGATTCTCATGGTCTAGTTATTAAGGTTATTTCTGCACATTAAATCAGGCTAACCACGCTATGCTCAAGACAGTACTAAGTGTCCTTAGTACTCTGTTCCAATCCGTAAGAGGACTGCCTTCAACTCAGGTGAAGACCAAGGCCTGGGAGCAACTAACGGGATGTGATGAATCTCTGCTGAGATAGATGTGTGTTGATGTAGGAAGGCCTTGCAATAGCAAAACAGCATTAAATATACACACCCTGCAGACATACTTCTCAGCCCCTCAGAATTAACTCATTCTGAGTTCTGGGTTCTGGGTGTTGTAAAACACTCAGTGTCTGGGTTCTGCACGTGAAGTCTGTCATCCAGTAGTCTTAGGGTTCGGTTCCAGACAATTTTAATGCACATCCAGGGCTAAGAACCAAAAGTTTATAATTTAGTAATAGAAACATCCTAAAACCAAGAGATCTCGTTAGCTGCTGACTAGCTTTCCACCAGCACAAAGCAAACTGCAGTAATTTCACCTCAAACCTGTTTTTTCCTTCCCTGCCTTTGCTGGTCTAATAATGTTCTCTGTTTCCTCTTGGCTAATCCTCCTCCTGGAAGCTTTCCTTGATCTCTTTCTCCTCCTGGCTGGTCCGCAGTCTCCCCCCATCTCTATGCTTACTGTGTTCTAGTTACTGCTCCCTCCCTATATTGCTGATTCTTTGAGGGAAGAAACTGGAGTTTGTTGATCTTAATTTTGCCAGTCCCCCATAGGTGTTTATGTTTGAATGAATGAAACAAACTTCATGGAAAAATTATTATGTTTCATTCATTCAAACATAAACACCTATAGGGGACTGGCAAAATGATTATTGCATCCTATGTTATACTCACATGAAAGAAGACATTCTGAAGTCCTGACAGGTGACTGCGGTTGCTGTCAAACAGCTCTTTGAATTGCACTCACGCACAGGACAGCAATGCCCTTCCAACAACTTCCATAAAGTCAGCCAAAGTGAGAGAAGCAGGAGTATGAGAGGCAAGGGAAAGAGAAGGAAGCTTTTGAAAGGCAGTGCAGAATTATTAGGAATTAGCCTTGAAGAAGGTAGCAGAGTGAGAGCTGAATCCATGCAGTGATCAGAGGTAGGGTGTTCCTTTTTCCAGATGGTTGATCAGTTACATTTGTAGTTGACTAAAGATGATTATCATTAAGGTATATTTTGTTGAACTTAAAGTAGTAATTTTTTATGTCCACTCTTGCCATTCAATTGTCCAGTTGTTTTATGCTTATATTTTTGAACAAGTGGGTCCACATATCAACAAAACTGTTTGGATAATCAGAGATGTTTAGCATATTTATTTTCTTTGGTTTTGTTAAGTGAGCAAATACGAAAAAAAAAAAGCGCATGATGGTCGACATAATTTCAGCTACAAGATCACACAACAATCCTTCAAACAACTCCAACTTGTTCAAACATTCAAAATGCTCTTGCCCAAGCATAAGGCATTTATAAAAGAGTATTAATTTACTCTTCCCTCTTAAAAGCCACCTGGAAATATCCACTTTTTAAAATGAATTTGCTTTTCAAACATATTTTCAAATATGTAGCATATAGCTGACAGCCACCAGTCATTACAGAAAAATTGAGGAAAGTTAGGAACAGGGTTCTTGAGAAAATCTGAAGTTTGCAACTTTTTACATAAGCAGAAGTTTGACCTGTAAATATCTATCTAATACAATTTAACCTCAGTAGCTATTGCAAAGTTTCATCAAATTTCTGTGATATTAAAAAACATGTTCCACAAAAACCATTTAAACTGAATAAACTGAAGACAATAAACAGTCACTGGGGCCCATTACTGCACCACAGAACCGCAAATCTTCCCTCTGTTATCACCGTACTATAAATATCATAATAATATTTGATAAACAGAACAAGCAAAGGCCCCTGTTTCAGTGCATAATTATTTTTTTGAGAAATTTAGGGTTCACAGCAAAAGTGATGGGAAGATACGGAGATTTTCATTCTATCCCCTGGCCTCCATATGCATGAATAGCCTCCCCAGTTATCAACACCCCCCCACCAGGCTAAGACATTGGTTACCAACATCTACATTGACACATCTAATCAAAGTCTGTAGGTTACATTTTGGCTCACTCTTGGTGTTGTACATTCTATGAGCTTGGACAAATGTTTTGGTTTGGCCAAAAAGTTGTTAGATTATATTGTGACAGCTGGCATATCAGTGTGCATTAAAAAAAACTTATCAAAATTGGTTAATTTTTGTGTAGCCATTTTAATAATGAAGATAGAAGAAAATATGTAACATTTTCAGCATATTATGCTTTATTATTTCAAGAAAGGTAAAAATGCAACTGAGATGCAAAAAACGATTTGTGCCATGTATGGAGAAGGTTTTCTGATTGATCAAATGTGTCAAAAGTGGTTTGCAAAGTTTTGTGCTGGAGATTTCTCGCTGGACAATGCTCCAAGGTCAGGTAGACCAGCTGAAGTTGATTGTGATCAAATCGAGACATTCACTGAGAACAATCAATGTTATACCACGCAGGAGTTAGCCGACATGCTCAAAACATCTAAATCAATAAAGTAGTTGGTGAAAATGAAAAATGTCTTTTATTTCATGGGAAAACTATACTGACTTTTTGGCCAACCCAATATAATGATGTATATCCATTATTATGGTATCACACAGAGCAATTTCACTGCCCTAAGAATCCTCTGAGCATTACCGGTGTAACATCCCCCCCAGATGCACTGGCAACTGTCTCTATACTTTTGCCTTTCCAACAATGTCATGTATTGAGATCATATAGTATATTGCCTCTTCAGATTGGCTTCTTTCACTTAGCAATAAGCATTTAAGTTTCCTGCATGTCTTTTTATGACTTGATTTCTTTTGAGTGCTGAATAACATCCCATTGTCTGCAGGTACCACAGTGTATCCTATCACCTACTAAAGACAGCTTGGTCACTGCCAAGTTTTGGCAATTATAAATAAAGCTGCTATAAATGTCTGCATGCAGGTTTTTGTGTGGGCATAAGTTTCCAATACCTTTTGGCGAACACCAAAGAGCACAGTTGCTGGATCATATGGTGAGAGGATCTTTAGTTTTGTTAGAAACTACCAAACCATCTTCCAATATGCCTGTCCCATTTTGCTCTCCCATCAGCAACAAAAAACTGCTTTGGCGCCACAGCTTCACAAGCACGTGGTGTTATTAGCATTCGGAAATGTGGCCTTTCTAATAGGTGTGCAGTGATATCTCACTGTTGCTTTAGTTTGCATGACCCTTGACTTTTAAGCTTAGTTATGAAGACCTGGGGATTGATATAGTCAAATTTCTCATTATTTTGTCATCCATTTCATGTTTAATGTCCATAATGACATTAAATATGTAAGGTTAATAAACATCTTCACACCTTTCCCTAATATAGTATATTCTTAAAACATTTAGGCCTTTCATCAACTCAGAATTTGTTTATAATGTGGAGACAGAATACTAATTTTACCTCATTTTTACACAAAGACAGCCCATGAGACAACACTGATACAATAACATTAAAACCATCTCTTCTTCCTCCCCCTGCCATATGTGAAATTCTCATCCATGTAGGAGTCCATTTTTAGTCATCATATAATTTTCTGAAGGACTTAATAAGGTGAGCCTTGTTAAAATATACATATAGTGCCTGTGCATTCTTTGTCTTATTATGACAATGATTATTTTGTTCATTGTCTTGGATTGTGTTGTGCATTTACATATATATGTGATTTTTCAAATAATTTTTGCCACTTCTTAAAAATCTTGCTGGGGTTTGTGAATGGAAGAGCATTAAATTTGTATTACAGAAGAGTTTCTTTCCTTTATATTCAAGGCTTCTCCAGTGAGCCTTCCCATTCATTACTAGGTGCATGTCTCATTTTTCTGTGGTCTTCTCTGTAGACTTCTAAAATTTATAATTTCTCCCAAAAAGTTTTGCATATTTTTATCTATGCCTCTTATCATTTTATCGTTCCTGTGAATGAGATTGCATTTCATTTTACATTTTCTAGTTATTTATGGCTGGTGTACAGGAATGCTATTGATTTTTGTGTTTTGAGATTGTATCTGGATGTCTTAATAGACTCACTTCATTGGGTGTAATAACTTGTCAGTTATTTCCTTGTGCTTTCTGGGTACATGATTATAAAGTCTACATATCATGGCATGTGTTATGCTTCCCCACACTCTCATCCCCTGTGATTAGGACTGTCCAGTTTCTCCAGTATGAAGTTGAACATCACAGGTGACATAAACACAATGCTCCAAATTTTAATGGAAGCCCCTCTAATATGGCATTCCTATGATAAATATGATATTTCTGATTGGTGACTTTCTACTAAGTTAAAGAGCATCCTTTTCATGTTATTCTGCTACATATTTTTAAATTATGATTAAAAATATGATATTTTATCAAATATATTTTTGGCATTTCTGGAAATGAACATGGACTTTTATCTGATTAATATTAAACTATTTCATTTTATTAATTAGATTTCTAATGTTGAACCATCCTTGCATATCTGAAATAAAGCTGATTTTGCTATGGTTATTTTATATATGTGATTGAATTTTATTTAGCACTCTTGCTTGAATGTTAAAATGTAAGGTTGGCCTCTAGTTTCATATCCTGCCTTCCATTTCTAGTTTGGGCACTGGGGTCTGTATATAAAATTCAATTCCTCTAAAATATCTTCCCTTGCTTAACCAACTCAAATTACAAGATATCACTGGTCTGTCAGCCTCTGCAACCTTTAACCCCCACGCCCAGATTATGTTTCACCCGTTCAGTGCCCACCATATGCCCTCACTGGCTGTACAAAGAACACTTTATCACGCAGTCCTGCAATCCCTGGTTTGAGTGGCAAAGTCAGATGGTTACAGAATGAGAACCAGCTTTGGAGTCAGCTGGTGGCCTATGTTGACCCATTACTGTGTAAACCGAGCCCTATGCCCTCCTTCTCTGTAAAACTGATTTGACACCCACACAGCAAACTGCTGTAAGGACTGAAGTTAATGCTCATAGAGTAGCTCATACACAAGATTTTTCATCAGTAATGACAGTGATGCTTTTTCTTGATGAACATGGACATCACCATTTGTTTCTTTAAATATATCACCCTTGGTCTCTGCACATGAAGTGGTGCATAGGTTTACACAGGAAATGCATAAATATCACTCATAAAAGAAAGGCTTACTGGTTGTCTTGTGAGCATAAATTGGTGCCAGGTCCTGGGGCAATCTGACAGTGGAGAAAATGATAACTATGTGGTAGGAATAGCAGCCCAGGTAGGCAATAGTTTTGAGTTGAATGTATCCCCTCAGGAGATATGTTGAGGGCCTGCTCTCTCCCAGCCCCAAGTGCATATGAATGTGACGTTACTTGGAAATAGGATCTCTGCAGAAATAATTAGTTAAGGCGAGGTCACACTGGAATAAGGTGCGCTCTTACTCCAGTATGACTGGTGTCCTTATAAGAAAGAAGGAAAGTTATATGAAGAAACTGGCATGCAGGGAGAATGGTAAGAGAGGCAGAGATGGGAGCTATGGAGGTGTATGTACAAGGAAAGGTGTATGTACAAGCGATGGAGGTGTATGTACAAGGGAAGGAACACCTGAGGCTTCCATAAACTGGAAGGGGTAAGAAGGGGTCCTCTTGGAGGGAACATGGCTCAGTCAAAACCCTGACTCCAGGCTTCTAGCCTTCAGGACTCTAGGTTAATATGCAGGGACTGGCACAAATAACAGCCCTTTTTAATTATAAAATCTTTTATTACAAAATCATAAGCATGTAATTGTGTAACATAACAATATCACACTCGGGCACATCATATGACATTTTAGGTGAACTATTCAAATGAAAACTATAAATTATTGCACTCATTTTATTACCCTACCAACCACACTCAGGCAGGCATTACTTCTGCCAGACCCTGTATTTCAGTTGTTTTAAACGACCCAGATGGAGTTACTTTGTTATGGCAGCCCCAGGAGGGTATTATGGATCAGATCCAGAGAATGGCTTGGAGATTCAGGTTGTCAGTGAAGTACACCAAGAGGAAGATGGTGCAGCGCCAGCAACAAGGAATGGTGATATTAAGTCAAATGTGTTCTGAGCTAGGGTGAAAGCAGGAACATGTTCTGAACTATGCACCAACCACAGCAAACAGGAAAATGACAGAAAGGGACTGAGAAAAAGGCCATTTACATCACAATGACTAATTGTGGTAAAGAGTTCCTAACATTGTGTAGGATGCTCTTCATTGAGTAATGGGTGTAATTTGACTGCTAGAATATATCTGATAATATGTTTAGCAAATATTGCCATAGAAACCCAATTCCTTCGAGCATAGTGACTAGACAGGTTACATTCTCCAAAGTGACTTTTATCAGAAAAGATGAAAAACACCTTGGGCACTGAGACTCTCTGTTGCCTTGTAACTCACACTTACGCTCTCGATTCATTACTGCCAAACTTTCAAATTCATAACCTTCCTTAGACCGTGTCATTCTCAATCTTTGGGATTACATCTTCCTCATCCCTCCCTGTTCTCTGAGTGATGACTGAGCAAGTTGATCATTACTATTATCTGATCAGATGCTCTAGGCAAGTAAAATGCAGCCATTCTGGTTTCACTCTGGTCACAGAAGATCAAAGATGTGGATATCATGCCAAGAAAGTGGGTGACTGCATTTAACATTCCACAAATAGAATTGATTGACTGGCTCTGCAAGTCCTATGATGGAGCTATTCTAAATCTGGGAATGAAACCAGAATTCCACACCATCAATTCTCTTTTCTCTTCTCCAGACCAGGCGGTCTCAAAATTTTTATTCTCTGATGATCATCAGTTTAAATAAGAGAACTCCTGCCAAATTCAATGCTCTAATTACATAGCAGGGAAGGACTGATAATAATTATTGCAATGTTCTGCCCTCAAAAATTATCAGGCAATGCTGACTGACTTAGATGCCAAAGTCCAATGTTTTGTAAAACATATATGCACATATATTTTTAATTGTCTAAATATGTGTATATTTGAAAAATCTGTCACTAACAATTCTTAGCACAAATGTGTTACTATTAAATTAGTTCTGAACCTTGTTTTACTTTCAATTTTCCAATAATTAAACAATATTGACCAAGTCAATAATAAATGAATATTTCATTATCATATGGTATGTTACTATGAGAAGAAAAAACATCCTGAGATACTTCTTCCCTATATCTTTGTGCAAGCGTGAAAGCTTTCAGAAGCTTAAATATGATTACAGCAGGGGTTTAAGAGGAAGCATATCAAGGCCAATGAATAGAGTGTTCAAGAAATTATTCATGCTTGACATGACTTTTTATAAAATTTGCACTTCTTGTGGCCTAGAATTTTGCTTATTCTTTCTTTTAATTATCAAATTCCATGGTTACTTCCACCAATAAAACAACAATGTCCTCTTCAAAGAAAAATATTCTGGCAGTGCACAATGCTGCTATTCTGTTCCCATTTCCTCATCCCGAAGGAAAGCTTCATTGCCAGATTCCATTCACGGCCAATAAGCTCTCGCCAACAAAGACTTGAAATGATAAACTAACTCAGGGGTAAACGCAAAAGCTACATTTGTTTAGGGGGAAAAATATCAGTCCACATTTACAGAACTCTTTAATACATACCATAATTAACTACAATGCACTTAAATGAGTACAAATGCTTTGGATAATTAAAATATATTTTACACAATAAATATCATAATTTCTCACACAATGAGTTATTGACATAAATGCCCATAGACAGAATATCAGATGAATATTTTCTTATTTGTTTTATTGGATTATGGGGCCCCGAAACCTAACTCTAAACCTACACTTTTCACACAGGTCCATTGACGTTATTTTTTTTCAAGGTCCCAACTCTGATTTTCTCACCCACCTGCTCTTCTCACAGCCTTCTCTTTCTTAGCGATGGAAAGTCCAATTTCCTAGTGGCCCGGTCCAACACATCTGGACTCACTCTTGACTCTGTTCTTATTGTCTCACACAGCACTGGTTGTGGGTTAAATTGTGTCCCTCAAGTTCACATGTTGAGGTCCTAAGCAATGTCTCCGAATGTGGCCTTATTGGCAAAGAGCACTACTGTAGACGCAGCATGTTGAGGTCACATTAGAATGTGGTGAGCACCTAATCCAACGTGACTGCGGTAGTTACGTAAAGGAGAAACTGGACACAGACAAGCACGCAGGAGAACGCCATGTGAAGATGACAGTCCTGCGGCCACCAGCCAGGGAGCTACCAGAAGCCACAGGACAGGCCTGGAACAGCGTCCTTCCTTGGTACTTCAGAGGGAGCACGGCCCTGCTGACACCTGGGTTTCAGGCTGGGCTTCCAGAAAAGTGAGAACACACATTTCTGTTGTTTGAAGAAATACTACTTTGTGGTGTTTTGTTACAGTGGCCCTGACAGTCTATATCCAACTCATCACCCAATCCTATTGGCTCTATATATCTATGAAATCACTTGCAAATATTTTTCTTCTAACTCTACCATAAAAATATTAAGATTATGTGATTTTCAGACTTGAATTTAAATTTCCAATATCTATGCACTTCACCCATTTCCTGTTTAGAAACAAAAAGCGCAGCTTGCTGCTAGCATTCATTCAATTTTACATAAACATGCTCTTTAAGCTGAAGCAAATCTGACTGGTTTTAGATGTCAAAATAGAATATAAAAACTCTTCCTGGAGTTATTTCTAAACAGAACTTAGGTCTAATCCTAATGTAAAAGCTGCAGCCGCAACCGCCACTGGTGAGCGTTCTCAGGGCAAACAGGAAATGGGTTAATAGTTTAAACTCACGGTGCAGTTGCCAGACTTATAAAAAGATAGTTCTAAGAGTTGCCTTTCTCCCTCAGCAACTATACAATAATGCAATTTGTTTTTCCTGCATATTTATCAGTCACTTGTATTAAAGACTTTGAATGTAGTTTAATGTACCTCAGAGCACAGACTCAGAGATAGAGAGCAGGATGACGGCTAAGGTAGCGGCTGGTGAGGGGATGGAGGGTTTGAGCAGAAACAAAAAAGGACTCATGGACATGGACAACAGTGTGGTCATTGCCAGGAAGCTGGAGACTATAAGGGGACTAAATGGTAATGACAAAAACACAATAAATTTTTTAATGTACTCAGAGCAAAAGTGAGAACAGAAATAATTTATGCTTATTTTTTATAAATTATTTTATTGTTCAATTTATGCTTCTTTAAATCAAGATACTAACTTACTTCTTTAAGTTTGTGACATTCCAGTTCGTTCACTGGGAACTATTTTCTTGTACATTAGGATATTCCTGTTCAACTGGTGTGTGTGCACGGGAGTGTAAAGTAACATCCCATACTTTAATGATGTTTTCTACAAATACAGTAGAACAAAAATTCAGGAAAAAGTTTTGCTTTACATGGTTTTGCCTTAAAATATAGTGGATCCATTCAATGTGGCATATAAAATATAGTATAAATCATGGTTGGAAAATGATCATTATTTTCATCTGCAGAATTTAATGCAGGTAACAGTTTCATTCATAGATAAGAATGCTGTTGTAGAAATCTG
>VMDR010011294.1:0-28791 GCA_007922815.1 Macrotus californicus | reverse complement strand
GTTATTTCAGCACTATTTAAGATTATATTTTCTTAGAAAGTACTTACATATTGCTTTTCTATTGCTATTGCAGCAAATTACTACAAACTGAATAGCTTAAACAACATAAAGTTGTCATTCTATTGTTCAGTAGGTCGAAAGTCTGACACGGGTATACACCTGAACGAAATTAAGGTGCTGGCGGGGCTGTGGTCTTTTCTGGAGGTTGTAGGGGAGAATGTGTTGTTGTTTCCTTACCTTTCCTAGCTTCTAGAGGCCACCCACATTTCCTGACTCACGGTCCTGTCGCGGGTTGCACTGTGTCCTCCAGAAAAATAACACTGAATCCTGCCTCACGGTACCTGTGCAGGCAGACTGACCTGAAAACGCAGTAACGCGCCACGGAACAGCATTTCGGTTGAACTGCATTTGCGTCCTGGGCGGGTAACATTGTAACGGAGCTGAAAGTTTCCTATCACCTGGGGACTGGCGGCGTCGTAGCCATCTTTACGTCACAGCCGTGGCAACGTCACACCTGAACTGCATATGCGTCCTGGGCGGGTAACATTATAACGGAGCTGAAAGTTTCCTATCAGCTAGGGACTTGCAGTGTCGTAGCCATCTTTACGTCACAGCCGTGGCTACGTCACAGCCGTGTAATGATGTACTGTAGTAGCGTCATAGCGTCATCACGACGCAGCGTAAGGCAGTACTGTTTGCTGCCACTGGCTCGGCGTGTGGGCAGTAATGTGATCAGCTGGAAATGTCTGGGGGCGCTTACCTGACCCTTGAACTTCCCACAGCCTTCTCCCCTTCCAAGCCAGCGTTGGAAGTGGACACACCCTTTTAGACTTTATTACGATTGCAAAATGCACTTTAAGCAATAACCTTTAAGAAATTTTGAAGAAAGAAAAGTTTACTGTATACAAGCCCTGGAGTGCACAAGGTGTGTCAGGGGGCGGACATTGAGGTCGGGGAGGGTGGCGCAGGAGAGGGAGGGAGAGACTGAGCTCTCCCAGCAGGGGCTAGGGCTCTGCTTTAGTGGAGTGGAGGCTAGGGGCTTGCAGTTCTGTGGGATCACTTTTTAATGACGACTTTAAAAAATAAGAGCAGGAATTTGAAGAATGGGAAAAGATAAAAACAAGTAGTCCAAGTGGTCAATTATCAGAATCAACCCAAATCTCTAAAGCAAAGGGGCCTCAGTGGAAAGGGGCTGGCCTGGCTCCTCACCTACTGCTGGCGATATGTTTATTCAAGATAGCAGGGTTTGAAGTGGGTGCCTTGGCAATCTAAGCAATCAGAGGTTAAAGTAGGGCACTTGCATTACAAAAAGAAAAGCCAACTGTCAGGGCTTACACGTATTTGGGGTGATGCTGGTGCAAACAAACCTACACAGCCAGCCACGTGAAAGTACAGCACATGCAATTACGGTAGTGAGCTGCTCCATCTCGGTTTGTGTGAATGCACTCTGTGAGGTCTGCATCATGATGAAGTCTCCTGGCGACACGTTTCTCAGAATGTATTTGCGTCGCTAAGCCACGCATGACTATAGTCTTTGGAGATGTAATTTAAATGTACGTTGGTATGAAGTCATACTGGAGGAGAGTGGGCCCATATCCAGTGTTTACTGGCATCCTTGTAAGAAGAGAAGAAACAAAGGGACGACACAGGAGGGGAGAGCATCTGTGATGATGGGCGGAGACTCAGTGCTGCAGGTGCAAACTAAGGAATGTCCAAGGTTTCTGGCCAACCAGAGGGTGCATGGCCCCACTCACATGTTGATTTCAGACTTCTAGGTTCCAGAACTATGAGACAATTCATTTTTATTCTTTTAAGTCACCCAGTTTATGGTATTCTGTACAGCAGCCCTAGGAAACTAATACTGCCTCCTTTACTCATCTTCAAAGCAAAGAGAGATGGGTTGAGTCCTTTTCGAAGTGCTTTTCTCTGATCCTTCTGTCTTCACATCTCTCACTGATCACAACCAGGAAGATGGTGTCTTAGTCCTTTCAGGCAGCTATAACCAAATACCATTGACTGTGTGGCTTATCAAAAGCAGACCTTTATTTGTCACTGTTCTGGAGGCTGGGAAGTCCAAGATCAAGATGCCAGCAGATTCAGTGTCAGTGGGACCCTGCTTCCTGGTCCAGACACAGTTGTCGTTTTGCTGTGTCCTCAGGTGGAGGAAGGGATGAGGAAGCTCTTTGGGGTCTCTTTTATGAAAAGGGCACTAGTCCCATTCATGAGGGCTCTACTCTCATGAGCTTATCGCCTCTTAAAGGTGTTACTTCCAAATATCACTGCACTGAGAATCAGGATTTCATTGTAGGCATTTGAGGGGATACAAATTCAGTTTATAGTATATTCTCTGCTTTCAGGACTCATGTGATTACATTGGATCCACCTGGACAGTTGCTCAGGATAATTTCCTCATCTTTTCTCCATCTTAAGTTTTTAGCCTTGATCATATCAGCACAGTCTCCTTTGCCAGGTAAAAGAACATAATTCACAGGTTCTGGGAATTAGGATGTGGACATTTTGTGGGTGCTATTAGTTTGGCTATCATAACTTTTACTTTCCAAATCTTCTATAGTGATTTTAAAAACCATTTCTGTGTTCAGAAATTAAAAATATATGTTATTTTTAGAAAAATCAAAGAATCCCAGATTAGACAAAAAATTTGAGCCAAAAAAATCCCTCTTCCTATTAAGTATATAAAATAATATTAATAATCTTCCATCATAAAGTTACTGTTTCTTTGGTAACTTATTAATGCATATGATCATTGCATTTGATTACTGTGTTTTGGCTTAGTTATTAATGTATGTGAATGTTAAGCTTATGATAGTGTATTTGGCAAAACATATATTGCAGAGTGTTGCTTAATGTGTCAGTTTTACAAAATTTCCATATTTTATGGGGTGTTTAACTTTGTTCATAATAAATATGAATAAATAAATAATAACTGTTATGAAGAAAGTCCAGGTTTGGAGAAGTTGTACTATCGTGACATAACTTCAATCAGTGTTAACTTTGGTCATTATAAAGGTCACATGATGTGTATGTGTGTGTTTTAAGCAGCTAATTCTAACACAGATTAAGTAATTATTCCTGCAGCATGATATCATAATTGTAAGCTTCAGGTCATCTTTTAAGGATGCATTTTAATTTTGATATTAAAAAGCATTATAGTGAGTGGTTTCTTTGTGAAGATCTTCAATACACATCTATAGGATGAATGAAAATAATCAACTGTCCCAAAACCATGCATATGGGCCCTTGTAGCTGGGGGAAGATTTGCAGGACAGCCTCATGAAAAGTGCTGTATCTCAAACTATTTAGGTGGAGCTGGAGAGAGCATGCTTTGAAATCTGTGTTCAGTGATGCAAAGTAATTTAAAAAGTGCAGAACATACATAGGTCAAAGATGCATGCCAGGAATTTAAATAAAATTGGTTTGTAAAATGTGAGTGTAGGAAAATATTTTTAAATAAGTATGTGACTAAATTGGTGCATGGAAAGGAAAATTATTATTTTGTGCAGTTCCTAAAACTTATAGATTCCATGTGGCCCCACGTTCGCTCTTTCTCTCTCTCTGAAATAGTCTCGGTGGGGAAGGTTGGAGCTTACCGAACACTTGGGGTTGCCTCCTATTCGGGCTTGTGGCTCATGTTGGGCGTGATTTGTCTGAGGGCTTGTCGGGGGGCAGCTGGTAGAGTCAGGACCAAGACCTTGGAGACACAACTGCTCGTCGTCCTGGCGCTCTGATCCCAGCATGGCTCCAGTTTCCTTTCTTGAAGAGTGACCAGGCAATCAGTAGAGATGGCTGCCATTAGGAGGACCCTGGAGGGACACTCACACGTCACCAACTGTTCCTTCATCAGCCCTTGAAAGAGACTTGAAGGAAGTGAGGGAACTGGATGTTTATAGTTTATGGACAAGATCTATGCTATAAAACAGAAGTTGTTTTTTTTTTTAAATTATCAACAGCAAAAGGCAACTTACAGATATATAAACTTTCAGGGACATGGTTGGTATCTTTCCTCTATTTTGTTTTTGCTATAAAGCAAATACGAGGACAAAGTTAGACAGATAAAGCAGATAAAAACAAATTTAAAACAGACACCGGAAAGCAGTTTTTTCTTATTCTGAAAACTGTTTGTGTGTAGTATAGCCAAGGAGACAAGGGTGAAGAATTAAGCTGCCACGTTGCTGGAGAAATAGTTTGCTGACATAACTGGCATTGGAGAAGCTGGCTCCTTAAGATGTGAATTGGTTTTGTTAAGCCAAATGCATTTATTCTTTCAAAAATGTCTTGTGTAATTATTTATTCTGCACAGAGCTTCATATGCATGTACTCAATCAGCCCATGGGAACAGTTTAGCAGAATATTGCAGGAAAAGCAAAGGATGACAGCATGGAAAGAAACTTAATTAATTAAAGTGGTTGACATAAAACTACAGCATTTGATTTATCTCTCTGACACTTAGCTGTGCTATTTCCACCCTTCTTTTTGGGCATGGTCCTCAGAGATTGTGAATAGTTCTTATTGTAGTTTTCCTTGGTCCTTTGTGAAACGGAGAAAACTTCCTCCTGGGCAGAGCAGACCTCACCTTTCTCCACACCTTTCTCCAGCATGTGCTTCGGAAACAAAGAGGCCTGGCTGTGGTTTCCCTTCCTGGGGTCGAGCCCAGCACAGCTCTGCCCAATCCCGTCTTGTCCAAACTAGAGAGATGGGAGGATGCAAAAATAATGAATGCAAGTGTCCAAGCTCTTGAGAACAGTGTGAACCCACCCTGAGTAACTCCACCTGCTTGGTCATTCATGGTAACAGGGCACAAGAGATGGGGTTGAGGAGAACTCGGGTTCTTTCTCCTTGACATCATTAGAGGAGATGTTGATATCTTACATGCCCCGTATTCTAGGCCCAGAGCTTGGAGATTGCCATACTTCTAATCCTCATAAAGTCAGGAGCAGGGTAGATACTAGAGTTCTTAAAACGCAAGCAACAACTTATTCTGACAATAAATGTGATTGAGCACAAGGCTAGCTCAGAGAATTCTGGGAAAATTAAAAAACCCAGCTTTGAAAGATGATAGAATGGGCCAGCTCCTGGGACCGAGGTTGCAGGAGCAGACCGACGGTTTCACTGGGGGGCTGCCTGGTTGACTGCAAGCGCTGGAGTCTGCTCTTGCATTATTCTGCTCAAAGCTTGAAACCTAGGGAGAGAATGAAGGCAAACGGAGATCCTTGAAGTCCTAGTGTGACTATACGTGGCGGTGGCTGGGTTGTTACCTAAAGCAAAATTGGTATGTTATCACAGAAAGAAGTGGGGAAGCAGGTAGGAAATGGAAAAAAAAAAAAAAGCACATGTGCCACAAACCGAGAATTACAAACCCTAACATGACTAATGTCACCCAGGAAATCAGTGCAGCCAGGATCCAAACCCAGTTCTTTTTCTGCAAAGGCAGCCTTTCCCCACTCTGCTGTGCTTCCTCTCAGGTTGACACGTGCACAACGGTCCTCACATGGTTTGCTTCTCCACTTATTGCAAGAGAGTGACTACAGTGAAAGAAGAGATGACAATCAGTGTGTGGTGAGTAGATATGGATAGAAAAGGAGATTTGATTTTGGTAGCAAAAAATTCTCATACTTCTCTCAAATCTGCCCTATCTGGACATCCTGACACTCCTGTCTGCTGGTTTTACTGCTACCTCTCCACTTCCTCTCCCTCTCTCAGATGCTCAGACAGCTCTCTCTCCCATCCAAGTACTAGCCAGGCCCGACCCTGCTTAGCTTCCGAGATCAGACAAGATTGGGCGCATTTAGGGAGGTATGGCCATAGCCTCGGACGGCTCTTTCTATTCTATTTCTAGATAGGAGTTTCCCAGGGCTCGGTTCTAGGTCTTCTTTTCTTCATCAACTATCACTCAGGTTCCAGTGATCCCTCATTAGCTATTAACGACAGGATACAGTCCAAATGGCTCAGCATGAACTTTTCGATTCCTCACACTTGAGCCCCACCCTACTTCATAATCTCTTGTTCTTCATGGTCCCACCACTCAAGTCCCATTGGCCTGTCTTTTACTTGTATTCAATATGCCATCCACATTATGATTCCCAACGTTTGTTTATGCGATTCTATCTTCCAGGAAATCCATCCTACTCTCTACCTTGTGTTCAAATCTGCCTCATTGTACAAGGTCCAGCTCATCTCCCACCAACTCTACATTTCAATGGCTACTCCCTTTTCTAAGACAAAACCTGGGCCATTTGTCACCATATTCACCATGGCCCTTAGCACATACCATTTTAGTCTTACATGAGTGCCCTGTTTCTTTGAATTGAAATAAGAACTGTGTAATCTCCTTCTAAGAAGTTATTAGGCCTCCTCTCTCATCCATAGCACTACAGAAGAAACAGCATCAGTCCAGCTTTGGATTGGGGGTCTTCTCGTGTGACAAAATTACAGTTAGGGTGCTGGGGTCAGACAGAGCAGGAGGAAGGATGTAAACCCAGGAGCGGTAACCTAGGCAGTTTATGCAGGCCAAGGGGCTGTTTTCTTGACAGAGTTTCAGGAATTGGCCTCTACCCATTTTTATTCACAGCCTCTACTGCCATTTCATTAGTGGGATCACGCGTGTAGCCGTGGTCGTCTGCGTAAAGCTACAATGTCAACTTCCCCTATGGTTTGCTCTAAAACTCATGTAAAGCATTTTCCTGTTTTGCTTTGGAAAATGTCAATACTACGTCCTGACATTTAATCTGTAGCTGTAACAGGGTTACTAATGCGAGTTGTTGGTTCTTGGCTATTTCAAAAGTAAGCCAACTTAATCTAGTAGTAATATCTTTTTTAGGCTCACAGGAAAAAGAAAAAAAATGACAAGCAACACAAGCAACCAGTGTGCTTTCCCTAAGCATTCTTAGTAAAACAAACACGTGTTATTAAAGTTTTGAAGGTCTGGTTTAAATCAAACGTTTAACCCTTTGAAAGCCAAGGCGCTAGTATGCTTTTAGAGAGGTGTGTGAGTTAGGTGGGGGCCTCTCTGTGGCAACTGGTGGCTCAGCATTGCAGTGTGTGCACAGCCTTTGATTTGTAGGCGGTTGGGGGCGGTTACACAGAGGGTGGGGCCGACAAAACCGAAAGCAGTGCCTGAAGCCCGGTTGGAAACGTTTTTTGGATTCAGTGTGCGCCAAAACCATGGGAACTGGCCTGTATCCTCAGGGTTTAAGAGAGATATGAATAGGCTCAGCATGTAGTGGAGAAAATGAGGAGTACCAGACCACAGCCGGGCACCCAGGATTTGGGTCTCACCTTGGTGGGAACGAGCAGTGCAATTAGCTGGCTTGCAGAGATCTGGGCCTCAGTTTCCTCACTGGTAAATATGAGTAGGTTCCACAGGCCTTCTAGCTCCGATACTCCATGACACTAAATCATCCCCAAAGGGACTCTCCAGTGTCTGCGTTCTCCTTCATGTTTGGTCTCCTGGGTCTGTAGGTGTGAGGGCTCTGTGTGAGGGCTGTGTCCATGGCACGAACTTCCAGGGCTGCAGCCCACAACTACCGTCCATGAAGAGCAGGGTGGAGACTGTACAGGCTCATGAGCACTCAGGAGCATGCCTGCATGCTGTTTGTCTGGGTGTGCTCCTACACTGCAGAGGGAAGGACAGTTTCAGGGCCAAGCTTAGAGAAGAGCTTTGTGTGAACGTGGAGGCTCCTTCTCCTACTGGTGGTGATAGTGATAGAGGGGGAGGAGGAAGAGCAGGGACAATCACTCAGTGCTTTGTGTGCTGGGCTGGCCTTATGCTGACGGCGTGGCTTGTGTCTCCCTGAATCTGCTTGAAACCAAGGCTCAGGGAGATCATGCACCTTGTTCGAGGGATGGATTCAAACACAGGTCTGCCCAGTGACATCACATCATAGGGGATCCAGTCGTTTTCTCTCCCCTTTTATTTACAACTAATTGGATATTCATAACCGAACCCTGTGACCACATGAACCAAAGTGCCGTGCACACTACACCGGGATGCCTGGAAACCCCCACCCTCATATGCATTCAGAAGTGGGTGCAGAGGCGCTCAGAGGGCCCTGCAGATGGGGGAGTCAGTGAGCCCGCCCCACCCCGCACTGAAGGTCTCTTACTTGCAAGTGATACCGCCCTGGAGTTGAAATGCTGAGATTTTTAATAAGCTGTACATTGTATCTCACGATGTCCATGGCTCTGTACATGCAAAGGGTTTGCAATGAGAATTAGGGTTAGAAACACATACTTCTTATTAAGTACGAAAACTGTGGCTTTGTATTTATTTAATACAATCATGCTGAAAAAAGATAAAAAAAAGAAAGAAAGAAAAGGAAAGAAAAAACCCAGAAACTTCAGGCTGGCTGAGATTGCAAATACGGCTGTCACCCTTACTTTCTGTGGGGTGTTACTTTATCTTTCCAGTCTCTTTAGAAGTAAAGTGCCATCCCACCACCCCCAGCTTTCCCTTCTCAATGGATTTGTCTTTATCTTTAAATGGATTCCAGTAATCCCCTCAAGGTCCCACAGATGTGTGATTTAGACTCTTTCCAAAGTTTTTGGAGCCTGACAGAAAGTAGCTGTTTGAATGAAGCATATATATTCTCTTGTGGACGACTGCAGATTGGGGGTAGAATTGGCCACAAGCAGCATGGGAAGACATGAATAGAACTGATTGTCTTTCAAACAGAAGGGAAATGTTCAGATTTTCAGTCTGTTCATGAGGAATGTGAATATTTCTGAACTATTCAATTGAACCACATGAAATTGCCTTTTGTAGGTCAAATATGGCCAAATAATTGGCAGTTTCCTCATGGTTCAATCTGACAAATGAATTGACTTATTTTCCCTTGAAGCATTAAGGATATGAACCTAAACAATTGTAGACTCAAACATAAAGATGCTCTGTAAATTTTAGTTGTATTTCCAACCTCCATACCAAGCATTTATTCTTTGAACCAAGAATGCAATGAATAAAAAAAAAAAAATAAAGAAAACCTTAGAGTATTTTAAAGGGGCAGATTGTATGAATGATCCGATTTGACATTCCTAGGTAATGAAAAAGGGCAGCTGTTTGAATTGGGTAAAATTCTTACGTTTCACTCTGAGTTACTTTCAGTGTTCACGTGCAAACATGACCAACTTTCATCTGCCACAAGCGAGCAGCCAAATCAAATTTTAAGAAGCTCCAAATCTAAATGCTAGGGGAAAGCGACTTCATGTCAGCTGAAGACCAAATTACTGCTCATCAACACTTACCACATGTACCTTGTGGATTTGGGTCATATGTCAGGGCTTACATCTTTACCCTTGCGCAGTTTTCTGTAACTTAGCCGAGGTGATTTCTGAGGGGACAGTTAATGGGAATGACAATATGGCCCATATCGTCAGCAGCTAATTACCAGAGAGACACAGGTCATGGTGATCACGGCTGTCAGTGCTCACGGTGAGAGAACTGCAGTGACACCACCAGACGTGCCTGAGAAGGTTCTTCTGGGAAGAAGTGTCTTGAAGTCATCATTTTCTTCCAGCACGTTCTTCTGTGCAAAGCCTCGAATGGTCTGTTTTTTTCCGTGTAGAGCACCTAATAGTGTGGGTGCTCAAGCATCCTCCAAAGCAGATTAAGGCTAAACTACGCCAGTTTCTGTCCAACACTCAACGCTAGGGAAGTTTGGTTCTGGGTAATTTCAAATTACCGCACTCTGCTGCACCAGAAATAGATGCCAGCTGAAACTGAACACGCTTGTTAAGTTTAGAGGACACCCCTAGGCAAGTACATACTTTCCTTACTCCGCGCAGCGAATTCCTGATTGGCAAAGAACAGCGTTAAGATCGGTCATAGTATTTCCTTGTTTTCTCGTTCCTCGGATGAAAAATTTAAGCGCACAAATTCTCAAACCTTGTGTTGAGTTAACTTGTGAGACGTTCTGTGCTCCTTTCAATGGTGTCTCAGAAGGGAGTTTGTGTTGAGTAACTTGTCACCTCTAGCCCTTTCTCCACCGAGGAAAGTGTGTAACACTGCGAGACAAAGGAAGCTGTGGATTATTTGGGGTGAAGGCACCTTTGGCCTGGGGTACACGTGCTACGTACTTTTGCTTGAAAACTCCAGTTCAGGAAAGCCTTAACGAAGGCAGACTCTCCGAGAGAGCGTCTGACCCCCTGACAGGGGGGTTAGGGTGCTTGAACACAACGGCGCTCGAAGTGCATGTGAAGAGGACGTGGAGACACCGAGGTCCCTAGAAGGTGGGTCCTAGGAGGCTTGGGCTCCCTTCCGAAGTGAACCGCTCACTGCCGTGACCACGTCCTTCTACCTGTCTTGACAACTGAAGACGGCAGCTGTCAGCTGAATACGGCCGCTTACTTCGCCTCCCAGGTCTGACAGCATTCCCTTGTCTTCCTGCAGACGTGCCTGTTCTCCTGCTGGTGCTTTCTTTCTGAACAGGTCCCCGTCAAGCAAAGCCCCCAGTCCCTCCCAGAAACAACAGGGGTTGTAGTCCCATGAAACTCTCAACCAGCCAGCTACCCCAAAATAAGCTTTATTGCAAGAAAAGTGTCATATTTGATACATAGACCTACAAAAACAAACAAGACCCCAAACCATAAGTTTTTCCTCACAAACACTTGATTACAGATTTACAGGTTTTTTTTTTTAGTTATTAAAACAAAACAAAACAAAAGAACCACAAACTGGATATAACTGGTTACTAATCTTTGGTCAGCACAGGTGTGAGAGGAAACCCGGAGCCTGCGTGTGCTTTGGCCATTTCACGTATGAGGTTTGGTCACTGGTCCAGGGACAGGGTCTTGGGTTGAGAAGAACATGGAGACGCACTCTTATTATAGCACATTCCGGTACAATATCTTTTTAAATGACTAAAGCAAACTAAACATCAATTCATTGTACAAACATCTTTCATACACAATAGGCTATGATAAAATGAGGCATATGGTGTATAACTACAGTA
Source organism: Macrotus californicus (assembly GCA_007922815.1). NCBI lineage: Eukaryota > Metazoa > Chordata > Mammalia > Chiroptera > Phyllostomidae > Macrotus > Macrotus californicus. The sequence goes on along the minus strand of VMDR010011294.1, from coordinate 17,827 downwards.
TTAATGAAAATTCTAAAAAAAATGGATTTAAAAAAAACAACAACATATATTCCTTGGCTGTACTGCATGATTTGTTTGCACATATGGCAATCCTGAAATAGCTTGAACATAATAAATGCACCATTAATCTAAGACAGCACCAAACACTACAGAATGCCAGGTGTTCCTTTTCAAAGGAACGGCAGTTCTTCAGCTGCCTACAGCACCACAAGTACGCAGCACGCCCTGGGTGAGAATGAGGTGTCGTGGGGAGCACATGTGCTTCCTTGAGGTTATGAGAAGGAAATACAGTACGGTTTGGCCTGCAACGCTACTGGTCTCACAAGCAGTCAAGGTATTTTGCTACAGTGTTGTGCTTCATCTTCGTCGCCTGGTGTGTCTGCTGATGTGGAATATCGTCACAGTGAGCTGCTCTGGCTTTGATCTCCTTCGCAAAGGATCTAATGACATTTCTGTCTTTTAAATTATTGATTACACTGCCCATTCAGCTCTGTGAGGCTTTCTTTCTTTAAAATAATCAGATGTGTACCAGTTGGACGACTGGCAGAAAACCAAAGGAAACATCTCTTGAATCTACTGAATTTTAAAAAAGCACCTCTAAAAGAAATAGCTCAAATTTATAAATCTAAAGAAAAACAAGTGAGTTTCCCTTTTTGTTTACATAGTTTGTTCATTTCTCCATATATTACTGCATTAAAAATAAATAAACATCTATATTTTTTTAATTAGCAACTATAGCAAAATACCCAAAGTGTTACAGACTGCTAACAGGAAAAAAAATAGCTCACATTATTTTTGTGCATTTAGTGCCATATGCTGATCTCTTGAACATTTAGTTTTTTTTTTTTTAATATATTTTAAAGTGAAGTTATATAAAAAATACAGTAACCACGGCTGCCTTTGTACTCAAATCTTTGGCCACACCAGAGTCTAAATTATCCCTCCCTGTGAGGGTCAACATTCTGAAGTCTGAGACGGGGAGGAAAGAAACAAAAGCTGTCTTTTTTTCCTCTTTAAAATTAGTCACTGACTTTCAAAGGCTTCTGAAGGCTGGCTGTGCGCAGCAGATTTGAGCCTGGAGCCCAGTCTGTGAGTGTTAATAGAGTTGAATCTGCAGTCTCATTCGGAGAGCCTCCCCGAGTTCCCCTAGGAGGTAGTCGTCCTCATTGCTGCCTTCCAGTTTCTTAAGCTCCTTCTTCTTGTAGAGAGGGATGCTAGTGATTTCCAGTGTGTACATGCCGGGCACCAGCTTCCTCTTGGCTGTGTGCAAGTAGCTGAGCCCATTCCTTTGGTGGATGCGGAAGATGCCGTCGTCATTCCCTTGGGAGATGACGTAGCGGACGTGGTTGTTGAGGGGCTCGATGGCAGGCATGAGTTCCAGGATGTGCTCCTTGGAGCCGAGGCCAGAGAGGTTGAACTTCATTCTCATGGGGCTGTCCATGTCGACACTGTCCAGGCCGACCTGTTCAACCTGGAGAAAAAGCAGGAAATGATGTGGGGAGAGCTTCTAACAGCACAAGGCGAGGACTCCAAAGGGACCGGCTGCTGGGGCTGCAGCCACAGTGACAGCCTATTGCTCCCTCTTTCTGCACTTTCCTTAAGGGTGTGCGTGTGCAGGAGACGACTGGGACTTCCAGTCAGCTGTGAGAGAAGGTCAACTCCACAGCGCCTGTCCAGCAAACCTCCCGTCCTTAACCAGGTAAGGTTACAGGGCTGAGCTCACAGACAGCATTCACATTTCAAGTTTTTTTTTTATGAGTTTATGAGATATCATGCTCATTAGTAATAAAAAAAAGACAACTTAGAAAATAATTGCAAATCTTTTTTTTTTTCCTGCAGTCAAAAGAAGTTCAGCTGTTATCCAGTAGCAGGGACTGTCCCCAGAAGAATCTGTACTTGGAAGGCCTGGCCTGATTTGCAAGGCCCACAAACCACAAGTGACATGTGGGAGCATGTTTGCTAAGAGCCATTAGTGCAGAGGGAGGGACCCGCAGAGTCCTCAGAGTCTGAACCAGCTTCGGTAAAAGCCAGTGGGGCGGGGACCGGATACACCATGTCTCAATCAGAGGGATGGGCGGTTTAAGGATGCTACTTCGGTAACATAGGCAAGGCCAGCAAACAAAACAAAAAAACAATGCTTTGACTGGGCACCTGTTAAGTAAGAGCTTGGCAACAGTGGCCCAGAAGTGTCCATCAGTGTTCAGACAAACTCATATCCCATGTACCTCAATGGACTTCCCAGACGGAATTTCTGGATTTATAGTTTGGGGTGCTTGATGAACATCGTAATTGTTACATTTAAATCAGTTAGCTGCCTTAGGCTACTTAAGGTAAATGTAACATGGGCCTAGTTATTATTATAAAATAAAACCACAGGCCTTTTGGCTAGAAAAATCTCATTTTACAGACATAGTTTCTGAGGCCCAGAAAACTGAAGCAAGTTGCACAATTCACACAGCCAGTTGGCTGTGGACTAGGTTTCTTTGGTGAAGGAATTTGTCAGTGATGCTAACTGCAGAGGCTGGTGCTATCCCCGACCTTTGGGAAAATCATCAGCATCTCTAGCTATTACTCAGTGACATTCACTGAACATGTGCCAGGCACCGTGCCAAGCACTTCACAGCATCAACTCCATTAGTGCTCTTGTTCCCCTTCAGCAGCAGCAATTTTGATTCCCATTTTGTAGGTGAAAAAGTCGAGGTAGAGAGAGCTTAGGTAAATGTGCCCATGTAACATCAGTGACAAGTGAGGCCAAGTGGGGAGGGGAGGGAACATATTCAAAGCCAGGCAGTCTGCAGCCCAGTCCTTTAATCCCTCTGCTAAAGACCATTTATGACCAAGAAACGCCAGCAGCAGGTGATTCAGATCTTCAGTTCCTTAAAAAAATTCAAGTTATTTGGAGATAAAATTTTTATGGGAGGAACACCTAACCTATAAACGTCACAGACTGGGAGACTTAGTTGGCTTTCCTACTGAAAAAGAAAATCAGCCTAGTTTACCACAGATATATAAAACAACTGGACTAATTTGAAATAATTTTTTTGAATTATTTAAAAAATAACTACTTCCTAGATGGACATCCTACTGCCTTCGGCATAAATCCAAAAATAAAACATATTATCTGAAACCGAATCAAAAGTCTTTCCCCCTGTCCCTGAGCGCTGAGCTGATAAGCAGCCAACTCTGACCGACCTGTCTGTGCCACGCTGTGTCCCACAATGTTGCCACAACGCCTCAAGACAGTTCCACGTCCCCACGCCCGCAGCCTGCACGGAGGTTAGCTGCAGAGCACACCTGACCCCACACGGATCAAACCTTGCACAAAAGGAAGTGAGGTCTACTCACGGCAGGGGGTTCGGGCTCGTGGACACTTCTCTTCTGTCTGCCGTCCTTCTTAGAGTAGCCGTTGATTTTGCACTCATAGCAGGCTTCCGGGGACAGGGCGTTCTCCTCGTCCACCTCGGCGTCCAGGGGCAGGTACTGCCCTTTATTAAATCCCATTCCGGAGACACAGTGGCTGTTTGCAACAAGAAGCAAGGTGGAGTTAGACTTTATCACTCACTTTGACCACAGTTTTCCGGTGGCAGAGCAAAGACCTTTCAGAGAGAAGAAACCGGCAAAGCGAACTCTAAGCTCATGAACGTAAAACCCTAACAGTCTCTGTGACCCCTTCTCCCACGCCTCATACACAGGATTCCCTTACTCTGAAGACAAAATCCTGAGGGTGAGCTCTAAGGCTTCCCCAGTTTCATTTTCTGTTCATACACTTTTTTTAATTTAAGAATAGTTGGGATACAAAATTGTATTAGTTATATGAGTTTCAGGTATGCAATACAGTATGTCATTTTTATTCCTTACAATGTGATCACCCCCCTGATTCTAGTACTCACCTGTCACCACACGAACTTATTACAGTACTATTGATTATGTCCCCTTCACCTTTTTCACCACTCCCCCATCTCCCTCCCCTCTGCAACCATCCTTTGGTCTCCGTTTCCCCGAGTCTGTTTTTGTTTTGTTTGTTTGCTTGTTTTAGACTTCACATATAAACAAGACATAATTTGTCTTTCTCTCTCTGACTTATTTCACTTAACATAATACCTTTTAGGTTCATTCATGTTGTTGCAAATGGCAATATTTCTTTCTTTTGTTTTAATCCTTGCCTGAGAGGGGAAGTGGGGAGGAGAGAAAGAGAGACAGAGAGAAACAGAGAGAGAGAGAAACAACTGGTTCCTTCCCATATGCTCCCCAACTGGGGATCGAACCTGCAACCTAGATATGTGCCCTGACCTGGGATCAAACCCACAATCTTAGCCTTGGCTGGTGTAGCTCAATGGATTGAGTGTGGGTCTGTAAATCAAAGGGTCACCAGTTTGATTCCCAGTTAGGGCACATGCCTGGGTTGCAGGCCAGGTCCCCAGTAGGGGGCATGGGAGGGGCAACCACACATTGATGTTTCCCTCCCTCTCTTTCTCCTGCCCTTCTCTCTCTAAAAAATAAATAAATAAAATCTTTAAAGAAAAACCTCAAAACCCACAATCTTTTGGTGCACGAGTCAATGCTCCAACCAACCGAATCACCCAGCCAGAGCTCATTCTTCTTTAGTGCTGCGTAATATTCCATCACATTATGTACACATCTTCTTTATCCACTCATCTATCAGTGGACACGTAGGCTGTTTCCATATCTCAGCTATTGTAAATGATGCTACAATGAGCATAGGAGCACATACACCTTTTCAGATTAGTGTTTGCATTTCCTTCTGAGGCATCTGCAATTTTTAATCCTAAACAGACTAAAGCACTTGAGTGTAGTTAACTAGAGAAAGAAACAGCAGAGTATGTATTTCCAAGAGAACGCTAAGAGAGGTTCTGTTGCTCACAACAAAGCTCTCTGCTGCAGTGACTGAGATTTCAGAACTCCTATTTGGGTTAGTGGAAGAGTCCGTGTGTTGGCTCTCAGTGACCCGTGTCTAGACCAGGCCTTTGGTTTTGAGCATTGTTATGCAGCCATGGTGGACAGGTTAGTCCATCCCCTCAGTGCCTGTCTCATACACTCCTTTCTGAGGAAGAGGAACCTGACCAACTCCAAATTCCCACCTTCTGTGCTGCTGAGCACAGGCTGCCTTGATGGAAGGATGCAGGTGGACAGCACCTCAGCCCCAGTCCACAGGGGCCTGAGAGGCTGCACTTGGGAAAATGTGATTAGCTGGAGGAAACGTAGCCCTGCAGAGCCAGCCCCCCACCCCAACCCTGTGCTGAGCAGTGCCACACCGATGAGGCAGGTCTTCTCTGTGCAATAATATAAGGCTGGATGAGCAAAGATAGGGACAAACTCCTTCCTCAGGAACCACTGGACAGGAGCCTTCCAAAATTCATAGAAAAACCTGGGGAGAAGCCATTTCCACTTGTACCTCACATCCCAGGTGTCCATGGCAACATGTGAGCTGCATTTTTAAATATCTCTTACTCTCTGGCCTCGAGGGATCTGACTGAATCATTTTAGGCCTTTATGTGGGGCAAGAAGTGATATTTGTGTGCAAGTTCAAGTCCTATGTGTACCACAAAGGAGGTAGTCCTATAACATGGCTATAATCCTAATGCCTTCTTGGTGCGTCTCCCTCCCATACCCTAAGTGATAGATGCTTTTGTCTCTTGGGCTTCTAATCACCATTCACTTCCCTGCAGGGCCAGGTCACCAGGCAGCCTGAACTCAGGGAGGGAAGGCTGAGTTAGACCACGCCCTGCCCGACGACCTTTGCTTTCTGGTGTGTGGGAAGGCTGGTGGCTTACCCCTGTCCCACTCTGTAGTACCCCGGCGGGCAGCCGCAGAGGTAGCCCCCTTCCGTGTTGGAGCAGCCATAATTGCAGGGGTTCTTGGAGGATGAGCACTCGTTCACGTCGTGGCAGGCGCTGGAGAACTGGTCAAAGGAGAACCCTGAGGGGCAGGCGCACTTGTAACTCCCCAGGGTGTTGTAGCAGGACGCAGAGCCGCAGGCATTGGGATTGGAGCACTCGTTCTCATCTGGAGACACAAAGTGAGAAACTCTTTACAAGGGGGAGGTGGCAGGGACGTGAAGAGCCCGAGTCTCAAAGTCCCTATGATTTAAAAAACGTTCAGTCCCATGTCTGATTTACGGAGCATATGAAAATAAAACACGAATACAGTGACAAAACTCAACAAATCCTTCTAAATTTTGCCTGTAAAAAACCTTGCCCAACAGTTTTATATACTGTTTAAGCTGTTTATGAATACACTGGCAGCCCTTTGGGACAGGTATTTGCAGGTTGCCTGCTGAATCACTCTTCTGCTCTCTCAGCCGACGGTCAGTCAACAGCCTGTCCTCTCCGCCAGATTCACGGAGTCAGTAGGCTACTTGTTGCTAGGGCATGTGATGAGGGGGTAACGGAGAATGACCCCTCACAGGGAACTGATGGGGATGGAGATGGCTTTGGGGCTGCTGAAAATGTGGTGGTGGTGCTGCTGCACACTCCAGTGAGAACACACTGAAAACCTCTGAGCCACACACTTTAAACAGGTGAATTTTATGGTATGTGAATTATATCTCAGTTTAAAAAAGCCTAAATCTATATTTGCATTTGTACCCATTCTCCCAGCAATTCCCAAAGCCTTCGTTATACTATATATGGAGAAAATACATAAAAATCTAAGTACCGTAAATGATAATAATTGAAATAAACATTCTTTATTTGGGTCTAGTGAACCAACAATCAACTTTTAATGGCTTACGGGGCCGTTAGGTGCAGACCGTGCCTTCTGAAGGTTCGCATCCAGCCATCTGCTGACGCGAGCCTTACTAGTGTGATGGCTGGCATTATACTTTACAAACACCTGACAGCGGGATAATCACAGGTTATTCCTGCAGTTGCATTCATCACTTCTACAAATTCAAAACCCAACTGTGCTTTTAAATTTGGAGATTACAACTTTGCCCTTAACTGTCTGGTTGGCATACAGCATGTGGCTTGACTCCTGGGGGGCTTATGATAAATTCAAATTTCACCCTGGACCCAAGTCACTTCTGTTCTGTGAGAGACTCTTCCCAGAAGAGTCTTGTGACTCCAGTGGAGCAGTGTGTCTGTTTACTTAATGTATGACAAGTGTGTGTTTCAGGCCATGTGGGGAAATGAGCCGATTTGCAAGTGGGTGTGCGCCTGGGACACGGCAGCTAGAGGGAAGTGCGGGGCAGCTGTGGCTCGGTGGTTATGGAAGATGCAGATGGCGTCTTGGTGAAGAGGCCTCTCAGACAGGAAATTAAACTCCACTAAGTGCAGCACAGAGGTTACTGAAAGGGTAGATGTTATTAGGCACATTTTTGTATCATGATTATAGTTTCAGAATTAAACTAGACTGCCAAATGTGGAATTCTTAATCACTGGATATAAAACCTGCTATGATTATCTAATATGTACAAATTCTTAGCCTTCATTTCATGGGGAGAAAGTATATATATAAACTCCTAATAGCTAAGCTACCTATGGCAAATATAACTGCTATTTTATTTCTATCGACAGAAGACTTGGAATTCTGCCACAAAGGCTCATCTGCTTTTACAATTAAATGTGACATTTATATGCACCATTTCTCTCCTAACAGAAAATTTAAATTAGGTTATAATTTCACAAAATGATCCTTCTATGAAAATAGTAGTAGACATTGGGTTACGTAGAAAAACTTACCAGGCAAAACCAATTAATTGAATACATTTCATTTTAACATACCAGAGACAAAAAATTTTAAAATATATAATATTTTTGGAAGCACCATGATATATTTCATGTTTATATGCTATAAATGTACATCATGGCATAATTTTATAGACTTACGTAATCTGACTTTTACAGTATGTTCTTGTGTGAGACATACTTGGAATCGACTCAAGCCTCACCAAGCTATGTTTGAATTATTTTCAAAGGCCATAGAAGGAACTGGAAATTACTAATACTTAATAACTTAAAGGTTTATATATCAATACACATTTTTCCTCATATGCAAATGTCAATATTATTCATTTATTTTCAATTAGGAATAATTATAATGCTTGCAAATATTTGACAATGCTACCTACATCTATATAACCTATGCACCAGAATGTGATAAATGTTCTGTGGTAACTGGCTGGAAACTTCTTAAAACATTCATTTGAATTAAAAGCTTTTTTTACTATTCACACTCACAAAGAGCCATCCTTTTTCTGGATCTGGAAGCAGTGCTGACAACACTGGAGGATTACGGCTTAACAGCACTGAAATGATCTGATGCACGGACTGGCGGTTCGTACCTTTACCAGGAGAGCCAGACCAGTCTGTCTGGGACTCCATCCTGAGCCTCCCCTCAATCTGAACGACCGAGGACACTGACACACACAGGGACAAATAAAAATGATGTGTGCCTTTCGATTTGCATTTTGTCATAATTCTTTTTTTTCTTTTTTGCTAACTTGTTGCTTTCATTAGTTCCGGATGGGTTTTTTAATTCTATTCCTGGTATATATTTGAGTTAAAATTCCAACTGTGTTATGTGGATTCAAAGTGGGAAGTCAGCAATTTTACTAGAGACTAGCTGGGTTCCTCAACCCTGCAAAGAAAAGTCTAGAATCTTTCAAATAAATCTCTGCTGTGTCTTATTCACACAGGGATCTGTTGCCAAGAGGTGCCCATTCTAGCCGAGCAAGCTTACGAACAAATACTTACAATTGGGGATAGCTGCTCATATGTCTTTAGTTTTGAACTCATCTTTGAAACTACCTATCCTTCTGTCCACAGGGTCCCTCACAAGGAGAAGGCATGCTGGCCTCTGGCTGTGCTCCAGTGTGTGATGTCCTGGGTGGCTGCGCCTTGCTGAGGTGCCCACTCCAAGGACCTCACAAAGGGGACTTGGGAAATACCACACAGTCTTGATTTTAAGTCAGACCAAATTTAATAAAAGCCTCTGTGGCTAGTTTTGCATTATATGTTTATAGACAGAAACTTAAGGAAACTTAAAAACTTAGAAATTGAGTTGATACTCCATACATATTCCTATCCTACTTATGATTACCCTGAAAACAAGAATTGTATGTTAGCTGACACATGAAATATTAGAGGATCATTCTTTTGCATTTAATTCCATAGAATTAACTAAGAAGTCCATTTTATTTACTAAATAAAGTGTTTGGTGTCATGTTTTATAAACAACACAATATAATAAAATAGTTTTACACTGTTTTAGTAGCTATCTAAAGAAGTACCATTCTGTATATTCTGAACAGTGTACCTACAATTTGCCTCTGTTTATGAATCAAGAAATCAGGGAATAGGACTTTTGCAATATTTTTTTTTCAGTGAAGAGAAAAAGTACACTTATAAAATTATTTTGATTGACAGTCTAACTCATCATTTTGATAATCCTTTAAAACTCCGTCCTTAAGCTCTTGATCATTAGTAGTTTTTGCACTTCCCCCAAGAGTATGTATTCATGGTGTGGCAAAGCACCTGTCTTCGACCTGGCACATGGGCATAGAATAGTCATGACTTTCAGAGTTGGTTTCCTCCCTTGAACTTTATCTTGGTTTTTCCTCAATTCACCAAAATGTCATTTGAAATTTCTTGTGAGAAGACCATGAGAGTAAAATCAGATTAATTTATGCAGTGGACTGAGCACAGTACAGTATGTGAAGTACACATGAGGCAACTGAAATCACAACAGAAGCAGGAAGCACCCTGCCATTTCTCTGCAAGACCTCTGCTCCCCTTTCTGCTTGGTTACACTAGCATCTAACATCACAATGGGTTGGATGGTATGTCCATGAAGTGCCTTCAAAAGGGACCAAGAAATCAGGTTACTGGCTGGTTTCTCAAATAGAGAGCAGTATTCTCTTTGATCAATTGCTCCTTAAAAAGAGAATTTCCTTGACTATCATCAATCCAAGAAACAGAGCAGAGTGCCTGTTTGGAATTTTCAACAGAATTTGCTGTAACTAGGTACTATTTGTACCTTAAAACACTTCAGCTCCTCCATTACACCTGTGTGACTGCACAGCTCAGATGGACGGTGCTCGTTAAGCTGATCTGAATTCCTTTAGATTTGTATGAGGGAGCTAGATGAGTAAGCCTTCAATCCCAAATCTAAAGACACTAAATCACCGATGAAAGGCCCCTGACCTTGGCAGATGATGATTCTTGACACCATCTTCAGAAACTTAAAATTATATCCAGTAGAAAGTTAAAATTATAAATGCTCTCATTGAGTTACCTTTCAGGTACTTAAAACTGTATTTCTCATTGTGGGTATTTTCAAACACATACAAGTATAGAGACTAACGCAGTGGAGCCCATGCACCATTCCTAAGCACTGTTTTTTAAGTTTTAGGATTCAAAGTCTACCTTGAAACATTAACCTTTATTACTTGTTCATTTCACTTAACGAGACTTCACTGTGAGAAAAGCAGATGCTATGTAGGAAGTGAGTACTCACCAACACACTGATTCCACTGGTAATGCTGGATATAGCCTTGAGGGCATCCACACCTGTAGCCTCCCAGGATGTTCTGGCAGCCATGCTGGCACCTATGGTTTCCATCACATTCATCAACATCTGCAAAACCAAGCCAGCAAGATCTTTACGTGACCTTTTTCTACTATTCTTAAGTATACTCCCAACACAGCCTGGGGAAACTATTACCAGGGGAACAAACTAGACAATCAGAGAGGCTGTGATTTTTCCAAGTCACATGGTCATCAGCCAGTGGTGGCACAAAGAATGCTTCCGAGATAAGATTTCATTCTCGCACTACCCACCAGATCATGCCACGCCAACGCTCTAAGTAACATCTTAATTTCAGCAAGTCAACCACAGCCACCACAAATGTGCATTTTGGATGGATCAGCTTGCATATGGTCTGACTTATCCAATCAGTGATATAAACATATTTGCATTACATATGCTAGTAGATTGAAAAGTGATTGACATCTAATCCTCATTTTCAGGAAGATACAATCACTAGAGAGATACCTAAAAAGTATAATTGTTTTGCACACAAATTTTTTTTTATTACCATTCAAGATTAATTAGAGGCAAATTTTAAGTATTTGAATGTTATTTTTAGACATGCTGTGGTATTATTACACATATGGAATAATTTCTTTGTTCATACATGCATACGCTTTTGGAATGGCAATTGAGGCTTTGAAATCTGTCCATAAAGAGTAAAATAAAATTGGCATGTCTGATGTGTATGTAACAAATTTATATGGATAATTAATAAATGATATCTTATGTGGAGAGTCACAAGCTGAACTCACACGTGGCAAGCAGCTGTTATGTTCCGAATACTTTTAAAGTCTCAATGACTTCAAATATAAAATATTAACACAGAAAATTTTAAAATGATTTTTCTTGGTGGAAAATTAGATACATATAAAAGCCCTACAATTTTTTTTAAAGATTTTATTTATTTGTTTTTAGAGAAAAAGGAAGGGAGGGAGAAAGAGAGGAAGAGAAAAACGGATGTGAGAGAAAAACATCGATCGGTTGCCTCTTGTGTGCACCCTGATCAGGGACTGAACCCACAACCCAGGCACGTGCCCTGACTGGGAAGCAGACTGGTGACCTGTTGCTTTGCAGACGACACCCCACCAGCTGAGCCACATGCGTCAGGGCATAGAGATTATCTTGAAAACTTTGAATATATTTCTAGAATTCATAATCATGTATTTGTAAGAATAAGTAAAGGGTGACTAAAATCAATAAAACATAAATTGCAGTATTATATAAAATATAAAGGTGTGTGCACAGTCTTGCCATCTGTGGTATAAGTATTTTGTAAAAGATATCAATCCTAACACATTTGTCTTAAAATGGAAATACTGAAGGATCATAGGCAGATTTTTATTTTATTGCCACTTGAATCAGCCCCTGGGACTTCACAGGAAATGCCCACTAAAGGGAGACTAGAGGAGTGGCCACTGCAGAGCAGAGTGAATCTCGAGTCCCAGACCAAATAACCTGACAATAGCCATCTGTGCTCCGCCTGCTTTCGGTACATTTCTCCAGTTCTCCATGATAACTGGTCCTTTCTCTTACACCTAACTTGTACACACTTAGGTATCATACAACAAAAGTCCTTTTTCCCCCCTGGTATACTCGTGCATCACTGGAAACCGTATTAGGTACAGGGTTCTCTTTCAGTTCCATTCCTTTTTAGATCAATAACTGAGTAAACCGTTCAGTGACCTTAAAAGCCAACTCATACTCCCTCCATTTTTGTTTCATCATATTATGGCTTTTCTCTGCCCTCAAAATAATATATGAAAACTTGTGAACAAAAACTAATTTCTGGGTTTTAATTTTTTAAATACTCTTTTCTTCTTTTGAGATGGTCAAACTTTCGCATGTATTGGCTTAGAAGTAAAAATAAAATAGTGTGCTGTATTAGATTAAGGATTTTTGAGCAAATTAACTCACCCTCACAGTTCAGTCCAGTGGCATCAAGTGAGAACCCTCTTTGGCATTCGCAGCTGAAACTCCCAGGGGTGTTTTGACAGATGCCCTTGGCTCCACAAAGGGAAGGCTGAGACCCACATTCATTGTTGTCTAGCAAAGCATGAAGGAACAGGGGGTCAAGCCTCCCGATGACTACATGACCCAAATCCCACTACACAAAGTAAGCAGTGAAATATAAAGGCCTCAGTTTCACAATGTGAAAACAGCATTTTAGGGAAATGTATGCCAGGGTTCACTGTCATATGAAAGGCAAAAGTGGTTTAAGAAAAGTGGTTTAAGAAAAAGTATATTTCAAGAGATGTGACATCAGAGCATATTTTGGGTTGACTGAGGACATGGTTTTTGATAATGCAACTGAGGGTCCCTTAACATGTGTGTGATTTAATATAAAAACCCAGCGTGTTCATTAGCATGGTCTAAATTACAGTGAGCCTTTAATCGCCTTTTACGTGAGCAGACATGGCTACATTTGGAATGCACTGCTCAGAACACACCTACTGTGTGTGAGTGTGCTCACACTATACAGGCCTTTTTCCCTTTAAGTGTTGCTCCTGAGGGGAAAGATATATTATGAGCAACATTTTTGGACCATTAATTATGAGGGATTGGTTCTAGCTATAAGCACCGAGACATCGTTCTACCATTTTAAGGGCAAGTTTTATGCATCTATCAAAAGTTTGTGACATTTCCCGTTCGTAGTTTCGTCTCACCGATGCACGCAGTGTGGTGCTGTGTGAAGCCAGGTGGGCATTTACAGGTGAAGCCTCCCAAGGTGTTGACACAGAGGAACTGGCAGTTATGTTGCTTGGTCTGACATTCGTCGAGGTCTGAAATGAGAGCGAGGCCCACGTAGACCAGAGCGCTGTTACCGGGCTGTGCGTCTCCCGTCCTGAAGCCACAGCAGGTGCCAACTTTCTACTGGGAGTATTTTGCCTTTATTTCTGCTGGAAGCTTTACAGGCTTTTTCAACATGCATATGACAAGCAGTTTCTTTTCACATACTCGAGTGACATAAACATTATGGGCTACTATAATAGGGTAACAAAGGTGATGCGTAACACAAAGTTTTCTTGAAGAAACTGAATGAATGAATCACTGCGGTTTCCATGAACTGTTCTCAAAGCTAATACCCAAAGGTTATAATTTTTGCACTTAATGCAGAGTTTAGTACATGTCTGGTCACTTATTCCTGTTAAAGGAGGGGATTAAATAAAAACAAAAAAACACAAAGCTTAAAAAAAGCTTAAAAAGCTTAAAAACACAACTGCAGTTGCACTCACTGATAAACAATGTGCAAAAAATTAAATTGATTCATAATGGTTCACTGAATAGGTACAACGGAATAGTAGTGCTTGCTATTTTATTTATTTATTTTTATTTCTTGGAAATATAACTTCATTGTCTTGAGAATAACCTGTATTTCAAAAATTTAATTGGACAGGAATTTCCTCAGTCCATTAATTTTATACTGATGAGATTTAATATAAAATTAATATGTGAGTATAATGCTAGAGCTATTTTAATTCTCTAATTTAGTTTGAAAATTATTCTTAATACTACCTAAGCAAAAAAATTAAATTTACCAATTCATTTTCAGTCTCTGGAAGTAACTGTATAATAGTTTGTAGAAATGAAATCTTAGATAAGAAGCAAAAAAAATTTTTTTAGTTATTTGTCTATCTCTTCACCAAAATTAATTTGTTTTCATTTTATTTATTTTTGAATTAGTTTTGCTCTAAGAAGCCAACCACCGTAACTGGGTTTTATTCTCCCTGCCTCCTACCAGGTGTCTTTTATTAGAATTTCTACAAGTAATACAGTGGTCACTACGAAGTTGAGCTTTGATGAAGGAGGTGCACACAGTATAATCCCTGATTGGCTACGTATGAAATTGAAAGAAGAGAGAGACAAGGGTCACAAGTGCCAGCCTCTTCACTCACCTTTGCACGTCTTCCCATCCTCTTGCAGGACGTATCCCCGCGGACACGAACACTGGTAACTCCCCTCACTGTTCTTACAGATGAAATTGCATGGTTTTGGGGACTGGGAACATTCATCAAGATCTAAGAAAAAGTGATGTGAAGATTAAAGTCTTGGTTAAAGGAAACAACCAGCTTCTCTCCCCCCTCCATATTCTCACTTCATTCTTTTAGCTTTTCCTTCTCAACTTAAAATGGAAACAGCCAGAGAGATACGATGCACACAACAATTTTCTCTCGAGTACGTATTGATTTACTTTGTAGATCAACCTATGGACCTTGGACAAATATAATTATCTTGATAGTTGACTGGGTTCAAAAAAACCCCACTCAATTCTTTAGATTGATGTACTTTGCTTTGCAATTTGGGGACCATAAACTTAAGAGGCTTTATTCTATTTTAATTTGGACAGGTAGATGTAGCAGAATTTCTCTTAAACTCTGTAGGCGGCCATGCCCCTAAGTATCCTGTGGGGTCATGGACTATGCTGGAAATCCTCCACTTGCCCCTCCTGGTCCACCCTGGTCACGGGCCCAAGAGCCTGCTTCCCTGTGCTCTGTCTTCTGGCTGGTTCTTGTCTCCTCAATGCCCTCCCCACAAGGCGGGCTCAGGCCGAGGGAGTCGTTGGATCAGAGGTCACAGCTCCTTTCCAGGCAGCCCTCTGAGCACAACTTTCTCCTTCCAGGTTCCGGCAAGCTCTCCCTCCTTTCTCTGGGCCCAGGAGTGGCACAGCCCCGGTGCACAGCACCATCCCTTGTGCTTCCGCATATGCTGCCCACACCGTTAGAGACAGTCCCTTTGCTAAGCCCTCCTAAAACTACCCTCATTTGATTATGCCGCCTTTTTTCTGCTAGGACTGTGATTGACAGCAAACAATCCCCACTTCCTCTGCAAAACACAGCGATGGATGTCCGCAGAAGGCTGGAAGCTCATGATTCCAGCCTGCTCTCTCTTACTTTCATGCCCAACCAGATGAGACAAGTGCCACTATCAGTCAGTTTGGTTTTTCTTGACCTTCTCGGGCCAGCTGTGCTGGTTATTCAAATAGGCACTACAGTGAACATTATGTTAAGTTGGTGAAATATGAAGGAGAAAAGATTTTTTTCTTCAATGAAAACAAAGTTGAGTACTTTGGAAACACCCAGTAAAGGCAAATCATCCCTGTCCCCAAACTGTGACAGAATGGTTGTGGGTGAAACAAAAAATTAAATTAGAAAAAGAGACTGTCAAAGTGTACCAGGTTTCTGTACTGAAACTGCTTTGCAACTGGAAATTTTAGATGATGCTTACTTGGTATATTTTATGCAAAACAGCAATAAGAAACACGCACAAAGCATTCTCTCTTGATATTGCGAACATGCACACCCACAACCAAAGCCCTTCTCTTTTATCAAAAAATGACAAATGTCATTTCTACATCTTAAAATTAAAAATGCTGAAAGTTTATTTTTTATCATTTTTATGTTTCCCTGACTGAACAGACTTTCTGATGAACAGTTCGGGGTCCCACATATTGGACAAAGCCTTGAACCACTACGAGAATACGAAGAACTGCATTATTGAAAGGAGTGGCATCATTTTAATAAAATGTATGCATTCCAGGGCCCCATAATAAACACACTCTCCCGACAGGAAGTGACTTGCAGGAAAGAGCAGCTGACAAGCTCCCAGATGCGGCGACGCCTCGCCTTACCTACACACGAGGTGCCGCTGATGTCTGTGGTGTAGCCGACCTTGCAGAAGCACCGGAATGAGCCCATGGTGTTGATGCACTGGCCGTTGGTGCAGAGGTTTGGCATCACCTTACATTCATCAATATCTGCGGGCCAAAACAAAAACAAGACCAAAGACAAAGAGGAGTTACTATTTATTTCAGGATAAAACTGGTTAGAAACTAAGGGGAATTAAGGAAGTGACATGAGATAACTAACAACCAACATTCCTAACGGTGCTGAGTGCCTTTTCATCATTTGGGCAAATGGCCACATGGAAGGGATGGGAAAATAATCCGAAGTGATAAACAGATGAAGACTGTATGGGAAGTCCTGTTTAAGGTTACTCTTTGCAATCTACACATGAATTAGTTTGGGGGGATCTAGAAAGCTACCTTCACGAAGTTCAACTAATTTGGAATTTATGGTAATTTCCCATGGATTTGGCCTCAAATCTGCACCTGCATTAGCCTTTAAAGGGTTTTATTAGCAAATAATTAGACACAAGGGTGAGAATCTGTATAGTAAGAGAGGAAAATGGTATTTTTCAGGACATTAATTGGCTGTACAAAAAAATGGAAACCACGAATCAATTATGAGAGTTGCAGGTTTGTAAATAGGTTACAAACAAAATAAATTCCAGTGTGCACTCAAATAAGCAACATTTAAGTAAGTATAGTTGGGGGTTACAAGCATGGCCTTTGGGGTCAGACAGATAGGTTGCATTCCTGGATCCATCCCTTAGAAAGGGTGTGATCTTGGGAAAATTACTCTACACTTTAGCTGGTGCTTTAGTTTTCTCATTTGTTAAAATGGGAATAATAAAAAATCCTACCCCTTAGATTTCATATGAAGATTATGTCTTCTAAAGTCTTGAAAGCACTAACAAACAGTATATACAAATACACACTTGTACTAATATTTTAGCGATTATTATTATTATTGTTATCAATTTGTCTACTTTTCCTTCCAACTAATCTAAATGAAATTCACCGTATTGATAATATGCATGAACTTCCTCAACTCCTTACCTCTCCCATCAGTGGTGTATCCCGGGCCGTGAGGACATATCTTTTTGTACTGCGCAGTTCCCGGAAGGGGGCAAAGCTCACACTGGTGACCCCAGCCTCGCCCCCCGTCGCAGCAGCACTCCGACTTGGTGACGAGGTTGCGGCTGCTGGACGCCATCTGACACATGGTCTGCAACACCTCGGCAAAGCAGAGCCCCTGCCGGTTGTCTGCAAGGACAGCGGAGTCAGCGGGCATCAGGGTCATGGAACCGACACTTCATCATCTTGAACTTCAAATTAGAGGACAAGTGGTACTTTTGTCCTTAGCGATAACTTTTAACAAATATTCTTTTGTATGGGCAGTGTCACTGTTGAAGGCAGTTTAATAATTATAATGCTTTGTTGGAAAAGTTCACAGAGTGTTCAATCCATATAGACAGTTTGTTAAATGTGCAAAAAGTGACACTACAGTTTAGAAATAGATTTTTTAAAAATTTAATCCATCAGCAACTAAGTGATAGTATACCATTCTTGTAGAATTCAAATAAAAGGAAAATCAAATTAAATTATTTCCCTTTAAATAAGCAAAAAAGCATCAGGGTTTATTTTTCAAAAGCATTC
>VMDR010011293.1:0-28793 GCA_007922815.1 Macrotus californicus | reverse complement strand
CCCTCAACTAACAATGCTGCTAAGAAAGATAGGACTTGTCTAAAGATGATGATGATGATGACACAAACATGAATGTCTAATAACTTGTCAAATTTAAGAAAAACAGTTGTAACTGTCAACTAAATTATATTTTACAAGCAATCAAAAGAAACTGGACCCCAAATGACATGATTTCTCATTACGACTTAATGCTAAGATAACACAGCCAAGGGAAAAATATAAAAGTAAACATCTTATTTTAATGTTGGAGGAAAGTGAAAGAAAAAAATCGGTAAAGCTTATTTTATTCTTTATTTTGATAGGGCAGTAGCACACAGAAATCAGTGTTATTTTTCTTCTCTCTTGATACAGCAATCAAACTGCTTTGTGGCTCCAGACATAAGCTTAATGTCAGTTTGCCAAGAGCATTATAGAGCGCTGCAGGGAATTCTGTAGTAAGCCTTCTTCTTGTGGGTGGATGAAAAAAGAATGTGAGAGACCAAACTCCCTCGGCTTCCTCCCTCCTTACTTCCTGGCTTTCCTGCTCTCAAAATTCCACAGCATATTCATCGAACTTCTCCCTCACATCACCTCTTTCCTGCTGTTCCATTCTAATCTTTCTACTTTCATTCCTCGTTCCCCTCTCGAAGCACTGCTGAATCAATTAACTGGCCCGCACCCCATCCCCACTCACATTTGTTAATATCACCCTCTTCAAAAGTCCCTTCCATTCAGCCTGCCAACATGCTATTGTTTTCTTATCCAAACCCAACTTTCTCTTGATCTTGCTATTCCCTTGAACTATCCCATATTTTCCTTGTTTCTCCTTCTAGCCATTGCCAAACTTCTGGAAAAATGATTTTCTACCACAGTTGCTCAGCGCCCACTCAGACCACTGACCTGATCCTCCCAATTTCTTGAAACATCTCACTCCAAAACTCACTTGCTTTGGCTTGTATGACCCTCATTTACCTCTCCTGGTTCTCTTACTTCTCGGACTATGCCTTCTTTGTCTCTTCTCCCTGCTGCTTACCCATGAATAGAGTCTGCAGTGATCTGTTGTGGCTTCTCCATCTCTGGGGTCATTTCCTTTTTTCTTTCCCTCCTCTTATTTCTCTTTTTTCTTTCCCTCCTCTTATTTCTCTCTTTTTTCTTTCATCACCATCATCATCATTATTTTTTGGTAATCTCATTTAATTTCAACTATAATTCTGTACAAGTAAATACCAATTTTTTGCATTAACTTAAAACTTTTTCCAAACTCTAGACGTGCATTTTCATCTGTCTCCGACATTTCTTTACTTTAGTGTTCTGACTTTGTTTTAAGCCTATTTATTAATTTGTTTATTCAATCATTCCTTCAGCATTCATTTATTAAGTGCCTGCTATGTAGGTAAGATGGAAGTTAAGCTGTTATCCAGGTGCAATGTCTTTAATAATGAAGGAGTTTCTTTTTCTCTTATTCTACAACATGGGAGAGTGCCATTTGTAGGATCTCTCATTCAGAGGTCCAGGGTCTTTCTAACTTAACACACCCAAGGTATCTTTAATGCTTAACCAACCTTTCTTAACTGACTCCAACCCTGTAACAGCCACACTTTTCCAAAGTACTATGTAGTCTTCTTTTGTTATATTTCTAGGTTAGCCCAACCCTTTGCTATTTTCCCTAATATATTTGAAGAGTTAGTGTTTATTATCATTTATCTGGAAAAAAAGACAACAGCCTCCTAACTTATCACCTATGTCCAGCTTTGCTCTGCTCTATTCATCTTGTACATCCTGCAGTAGTCTCTCTGAAGCAAGTACAATCCCCATGTGTGAAGGAATGAGGTGTAGCATTTGAAGTTTGTAAGAAGGATGTGTGTCCTCATCTAGGGTTGGTGGGATGGGCTATAATCATCTTCCCTATCTATTTCACTGGCCCTGACACGTTCTCCTTTGAGTCATGGTACATGCTCCACATTTTCCTCCTCTGCACATTTACTCCTAACTTTTTCTTGGTAGCAATGTCCTTCTCAATCCACAAATTCAAACACTATCATTATTTCAAGGCCCAGTTTAGAGCTCACCTTTTCCAGCCCTGATTGGTGTCGCTCAGTTGCTTAGGTGTTGTTTTGCAGAGCAAGAGCAAGAGGTCTCAGGCTCAGTTCCAGTCAGGGCACATGCCTGGGTTGTGGGTTTAGTTCCTGGGTGGGGCACATTCAAGAGAGAATCAACCGATGTTTCTCTCTCACATCAATGTTTTTCCCCTCTCTTTCTCTCTTGCTTCCCTCTCTCTAAAAATAAATAAATAATTTAAAAAAATTGCACCTTTTCCAGAAAGGTTCTTTCTTTCTTTTTCTTCCTTCCTTCCTTCCTTCCTTCCTTCCTTCCTTCCTTCCTTCCTTCCTTCCTTCCTTCCTTCCTTCCTCTCTCCCTCCCTCCCTCCCTCCCTTTCTTCTTTCCTTCCTTTCTTTTGAAAAAAATGTCTCTCTCTCTCTCTTTTGATATTCTATAAAATGCCTGTACCTCTCT
The DNA here is from genome assembly GCA_007922815.1 of Macrotus californicus. Classification (NCBI taxonomy): domain Eukaryota; kingdom Metazoa; phylum Chordata; class Mammalia; order Chiroptera; family Phyllostomidae; genus Macrotus; species Macrotus californicus. Next base: position 26,300 of record VMDR010011293.1, on the reverse strand, counting down.
TGTGGTACTTGACTCTATATTTTTTGGATTATAGCTCATAGGTACTTGCCTTACCTTTCATAGTAGGTGCCTTAATTTGGGGACTAAGGCTAATTTTTCTGTATATTCTACTTAAGTTTTAGTACAATGCATGATGCATTGTGAATGTTCAACAGATATCAGTTTAATGAAAGAAAGTTTGAAAAATGAGTTAGAGAAATTCAGAATATGCTAAATACAGGGCAGAGAGTCCCTTAGGAAAATAAGTCATTTTGATTGAGTATTGGTTAACTATTACTTCTGAAGCAGATTTCCACTCTGAAAATATTAGGAAGGAATTTCAGCAGATACTTTTGGAGTAAGTAATCAGAATCTTGACCTTCTAAGTTTAATAATAGTGATACAGGTTTAAAGGAATTATGATGAAGATGCAAAGACTTTTCTCAACAAGACATATTCTCTTGATTATCTAAAATGCATGTGCAGTCCTAGGTGTTTGAACTATTGTAGGATGGGGTTTTTTTTTTCACATTTTCCAATGAAGCCTAAAAATGTTGAAATGATTTTTATCCTAATCATTCTGTGGTATTTCCAGTCACAGTCAGAGGTAAGCCTATGAAAACTCTCACTAGAAGGATGCTTTTCATAGTATTTCCAATTGAATGTTATAGATGGAAGGTATCGTTCATTCTTAAGGTAATTTTCCTCCAAAGTCCAATATTTGTCCAAGAAAGAGCTCCAAGTCTTTTGACATTTATGAATCTGAAGCGCTGATGAAATCAAACCAGCACTTCACTTGAGCAATTCTACATTTGCCTTCTGGAGTTAGGGCAACATTTTAAAGTAGCGAGATCTCATAAATGTTTCCTAGAAAATAAAGAAAACATGCTATAAAAATCACCAAACCGTGAGATAAAAAGGAAGACAAAGGAGTGGGTGATCAATGAGGCCCTCTGGGGTGACTGTGGAATAAGTTCTCCTAAATATTGGGCCAGTTTTTCACAACTCGTAAGGACTTCCTGGCCATTCATTAGGTAATTCTGGAAATTGCTTGAACCCTTTCAGAAACCACATTACCATTATCTACCTGGCTAAATTTTGTCATTTCTATGCAGTCCACATTTTATTCTGGAGTCCCACACTTCGATTAGAAGTAGTTCTTTATTAATTGTAAAATCTTTGCAAGTTACTTTACCCTCTCTGAGCCTCTGTATCAATATCTATTAAAATGTCCATAATAGAAGCTTTAACTACATCAATGATGGTGGTACATGGGCAATTATTGTAATATTTTATATGTTTGAAATATTTTATTATAAATTTAATATCTGCTTAAAACCTCTGCAAGATTTGTAAGACTGTAAGGAGATTATGGATGCAAACTACCTAGTTTGGCACATGATTTAATAACTGCTAATTATTGTTGCTACTTATATGGTTCTACAGATGATGTTTACTGTATTTTTCAGCAATAGTTTTGTACAGGGGAATGTATTGGGTACTAGGAGCGGGGCAGGGACAGAGAACAGTGATTGAAAAAATAATAATAAGACTAACTCTAGTCTATGATCTAAGTATTTTGTTCTGAGACAATAGAACTTATAGATATGAAACTATTAAGTAACAATGGAAGATAATGCATGATTAAAGATAAATTAATTATGCACATATATGTTCCAAAGGAATTCATAGAATAATGTGTTCAAATAATTAGTGTGAGAGTGTGTAACACAATAAATAGGACCATGCAGGATTTTAAGAAAGCAGAAACTTTCACATTTCTGCCCAGAACAACACAGTACCACTACAGTTTTTCATTTAAGATGAATTCTGTCAGAGCCCGTTTTTGGAAACGTAGAGACCTGTTTGTGACAAGTCTTTTTCCTTCTGCCTACAAATGCCACCCATGCACCATTATTCTGATATATATGGTAAAGCATAAAATATGCAGAAACCACTGAACTGATGTGTTAACAAAATACACGTGAACACCAGGAAATTAACAAGATGACGATCCCAGGTTAGTGTCGGGCATGCAGCATTCTGCTCCGTGCTCCAAGCATGTGGTTTTCTGGCATGCTTGTTAGACTCCTGGGCTAGGAAATGCCTCTACCTGGAGATTTAGACACTAGAACTGATACTCCCAAGTGAGAGCATATTGCTGGTAATAAAAGCAGTCTTTGTGTGGAGAAAATAAAACTGCAAGCTTTGTACATTTGTGAACCACCACTGGCTCCCAAGTTATCCCTGTTAGAGTCTCAGATTGAAAAAGGCTTTTAAATCTGATGTATTTTAGTCCATAAAAAAAATGCAGGATTCTGTCAGCCTAATCTCATTACACATGTAGCCATTACAGTCAAAATGAGTTTCCTCTGAGTAAGTTTGGGTGAGTTTCAAAACCAATTCTCAGAGGAAAAGAGTCATTATGCCGAAGTAGTGTGTTACAAAACGGAGCTTCCTATTGTACCAGGACCTCTGCATTTATGTTTGCTTAAGCCAGGGGTGATGAATGAGATGAAGAATCCAGATCTTGTTCAACACAAACTTGAACTGAGTTAAAGAAGGGGAGACAAAACATTTAAAATGCATAAGGCTAATACCTTGTTAGATGTTTTCTTTAACGAGAAAGAAATAGCTTTGGAAAAACAGGCTCACAATACTCTCTTGCTTCGATTTTATGTCCTACAAGTCTCCTTAATGTACACACTCTTCAGCACCACCCGCCAGGAGGCCTGTTCATTCCCTTCGATCACCTCAGTTCTATCCTCTGCTTTGTTTTTTTTTATGTAAAACTCTGTCCTCTCAGGAGAAAAGCTGTTTGATGGTAGAGACTTGGCTTGGTCTTTACCAAGGATGAGTAAAAAGGGCCAGCACTCCCCTTTCAAAGAAATGCTGGGCGATTCCAACAATTTTCTCCCTCTCTCTCTCTTCAATTTCTAGCCTCCTGCTTATACTGACAGGGTTTAGGGGGCTGTGGTCAAGACTAGGCTGCTGTGTACTAAACCTGGCAGAGATCTCTGGTGCTAGTGATTTGCATCCTCCTGTAGAACGTGGGCACTTGGACACCTTTTGGATCTCAGATTTGGGTCTTACAGGCCAATTTTGGGGCAAGAAAAAATTCCACTCAATATATTGTTGTGTTGACAACTTATTTTATGTTGTACAAGCTAGGACTTCCTTTCTCCTTCAAGATTGCCTTTGATAAAAATTCTAACTTGGTTTCCACCAGCTGGAGAACATTGGCAGGGGAGGCAGGTAATGTTGCCTGTGTGCAGAGATGACTAACCCTGCTGTGCAGCCTGAATTCAGATTTTTAATAGGATGAACTGGTGTGTGTGTGTGGGGGGGTGGCTGGGGGTGTCATCTTGCTGAAAGGAAGAGGATATTGGAATTTCATTTCTAGACTCTACACATTGTTGAGATAATATCAATTGTCGATATGATGGAAGGACCATTATGAAAATTAGGGAAGGGGGTCTTAAAGCTCCCTAATGTCCTATAGTTATCACAGCCCTAGACTATGGAGGGTGTATCTTTGGGCTCCTGTACCAATCTTTGGAGGAAAAAAAAGATGTTACATTTCAATGGGGAACTGAAGAGAGTTTAATAAAGAAACTATCCTCTCCTTTGTTATCTGTAAAAGGCAACCACCTAAAGCAAACCTGTGCATAGTAAATGAGGGCCATCCTTGATGTAATGTACCTAGACTATCAATAGAAGCCTGTCCAGGCAAGGGTCAGGGCCCTCTCTCTCTCACTTAGAGAGCAGCCGTGCCAGCCCTTTTTCTCCACAGGACTTCTGTGGTCCGTGTGAATTTGTTTGTCATTCGTTGCAGCCATAACGCAAACATCCACAACACACAGACCCCACAGGATGGAGTCTGCATCACTTTTTGAGGCTATTAATGTTCTAATTACTTCCTTTAAAAAAAGAAGTAGGGGAATATTTTGTTTGACCTATTTAGCTGGTTCTTAGAGAAGGTTGCAGATGAAATTTACTACATTTTCTGTGGTATTTTATAGGGAGTCTTTTTTTAAACCTCTTTTTACATTTTTAAAGCCTGCTGCCCCAATGCCTCTCAAATGTAACTCCTCCACATGCTCCAGCAGAGCTCGTAAAGCTTACTACTATGATGAGTTTCTCTTTAAGATGGAAGCCTTCCTGAACTTTTTAAAATACTGAGACCTTGCCACACAGATATATAAGGTCTCTTTTCCTCCCAGCCTAACCCACTGCATCTCATCTCAATCTATTGTTGGCCACCGGAGTGTAAAGCAAAGGTAATAATGAAAAGCGTTTCCTAGGTGTTCCCATCTCTATGAGAAAGGGGAAATGACCGAGTGATTTCATGTTGGCCTCTGAAGTTATTGGCTATCTTGTGATGCCATTATCAATCTTGAGTCCTAATTCTGGCTCTTCTATTTGTGTCTCCTTATGCAATAAGGCCAATGCTTGTGGTACAGACCCTCCATTGGAAAATAGAAGAAGAAAAATAATAGCTAATATTAGAGTTTCTTTTCGCCTCTCTTACTATTCTTTGTTTCCTGAGGAGTTTCCAGATCCACGGTTCATCTGGAGTCTGCGGCTCTAACAGCATGATGGCATTTTGTCTCTTCTGTAATTCAGGGCCACTAATGCCCCAGAGAGTGTCTTTAAAACAGAAAGTTTCTCAAGCAAATTAGTATCTTTAGGAGGACAGATCTATGACCAAAACATGGCAAAAGCCAACTGCCTTTTCTTCAGGGAGGAAGCAGACAGAGGCACAGTTCCCCAGCAGGAGAACCAAATACCACGACTGCTGCTTTCTCATGTCCTTCTTACTCCTCAGATAAGCTGCTGCTGAGCTACAAATGGGAGTCTTTTCAGACAAATTGTTAAGGAGGAGTTGTCATATCCAATTGAGTCAGCGGCTGTTTTCAGTAAAGCAGTCAGTGGTTATAAACACACTCTTCATTTCCCTCCTATGTCCCCACCTTGCCCACGGTTCAGTGCTAGCTTCATGAAGGCTTTCGATTCCAGTTTTACTTCTTTTCCCACTTCATTTGTCACCGAGTGCTCTGACGCTTGTGTGCCCATGCACTCGGCTCCTGAGCTTCAGGGGTGTGGGGGAGGCAGCAAAGAAGCCAGGTGAGGAATTAGACATTTTGATTAATTCTAGCCAGTTCCTCTTTTACTGCTTTGACTTAAGGGCTTGAAGATTCCTGAATCTTAATTCAGAGCCCATGACAGAAATGGGGTGTAGGGGAGGGTCCTTTGAGGGACATGTTAAAGTCTCTGTACTGAAGTTGGGATGTAAATGGATTTCCGATTCAGCATTGAAATCTCTTCCAGAGTAAAACTGAATATCTTCATTCCACAGAACTATGAAAAAGGAAGCAATAAAATGATGTAATTAATGTCTATGTCAGCCCACTGATACTGGAAAATGTGGTTCAAACAGTCTTAGAGGATGAAAGAGCAGCCCTACGAGTGCCCTGTGGGTGCAAGCTCCTGTCTTAGGAGGCATATCTGCCGTTGGGCACTACGGGCATGGCACACAGTGGGCACTCACAATCACTTGTTGATTGGATAGCTGAATAACAAACTGAGTTAGTATTGGACCCCAGAGCAGTATAAGCAAATGGTTATAGAAGAGAGAAGGAAGTAAGAAATGAAATAAAAAAAATCCCTCTATTCAGTTGAGTTTGTCCAAGATGAGTGGACACATGATCCGCAGATGAACCTGAGGTTATACATCCTTCCAAGTTCCTTGCACTTGTAATTTTCAACGTAAAAAGGCCTCTTTTAAAAACAAAGTGTAACGCTATGAAAACACTGAATGTTTGATGTGGAAGGCTTTTTAACATTAGTTTAAAAAGAGAAAAATATTCTTTCATTATTTCAAAAACAGGGAAATGGTTTTGGATTTCTTTGAGCATTTTAGAATTTAAAAGAATTTCCCATGCATGAATAAAATCAGATTTTCATCAAAAGGCTTTTAAGCAAAACTCCACACTTTTCTCCATAAAACAAAACAAATATTTTTCAGAGCAATATTCTCTTACACAAAAGATTTTACCAATCATTTGAGTATTCCGTGTGAGGAAAATAAAATTCAAAATTATTCAGTAAAATATTTTTCTTTCATTTTTTATTGCTACTGTGAATAAGAAAGCACTAGAGAGGATAAATGGCTATAGATGAAAGTTACTGTGTCAAACATTAAAAAAAATTCTTTTAATGTTTTGGTCACGAACTCTGACAATGATAAATCACTTTTCAACAGCTGCAGACAGCTGTTAAAATCTGGAGCCTAAAATGCTTAATTGGGGAAGTGTGTTAAAAGTTAAAGGGCCAGTGTCCTTTTAGGCTATGCGAAGACTTTCTTCAACACACCCAGAATACTGCATTCCAAGGTTTGGGAAAGAACACGCTACTCTCTAGATTCATTAAACTCAAAAATGTGGGTGGGCAAGTGTAAAGTGCTCCCATTATGAGCAAGAAACAAGCATCAGTGGACAATTAAGGCACTCACATTCCTTCGTTTTGTAAAGAGTTCTTGTATATTTGGTGATGTGACTGAGATTAGGGATGCTCTTTTGTTTCAGATGCGTGCAATGGCAGCTCTTAATCACTTTGATGTGGGTCTTATGACAGTTAGTATGTTTGCTCAGGATTAATTTATTCAGTGATAATTCCCAACCCTATCTAAAGCCCTAGAACAAGAAGTTTGAGAGTTTTTCATTAGTTTTTGTGTTGCTTTCATTTTATTCTGACAATGTTTGGACAGTGAGTATCCCAGTTAGTTCAGGGACTCCTTCATCTCAAAACTTTCTTCATTAGGATATTTTGAATCAGTTTGCAGTCATAATATTTATTCAAGACACACAGTTGCTGAGATACTTTTGAAGCAGGCTTTGTTGATTGCACAAGACTTTTCCAGAAGCATGTATGTATATTCACTGAATTTGCGTATATTATATATGGTCACGGCATATGTATATTCACTATAGAATATATCACATATATTCTACTAAGCTCTGCAAGAACTAAACTGATGGTTTTATTTTACTTTTTCCATGGGTACCAAGTGTGTCAAGTTAAACATCATATATCTGCTTGAAGAGGGGCATTTCCCGCTGAATAACTGTCAGAAGGTCATTTCTCCTCCGTAAAACTCCTGACATTCAGGAAAGGGAGTAGTTCTGTTTCACACTCCGTAGCAAAGGTGATCTCTGGGAATTGTTTGCTGAGTAATTTGCTGTTACACAATACATCATTTTTATTGGTAATAAGGCAGATGTCACCAACAGTGGAGTTTGTCCAAGGCTGGCTCTGAAATTTCCTTTAAGACTTTATTCTCCCAATCAGGCAGAAAATTGTCGTCAGCTATTGCAGATTGAAAGATCACATTGCAGTGTCCAAGGACTGTTTATGACTTTTCCAGCTATACACAGCGTGGGTGGCGCAGAGTGGTCTCACGCAAGCATATTTGTTCCAGTTCTGATGCATCCAGTGTATAAGATTTGAGGAGAAATGTACCATAACATAGGTCATGTGAAGTTTGTATTTTGTGAAGCAAGTGGTTTTAATATCAAGGAAAGAAAAGATCCGTTTGCAAGGTGCTTTTATTTATTTTATTTTATTTTTTAAAGACTTTATTTATTTTTAGACAGAGGGGAAGGCAGGGAGAAAGAGAGGGAGAGAAACATCAATGTGTGGTTGCCTCTCACATGCCCCCTACTGGGGACCTGGCCCACAACACAAGCATGTGCCCTGACTGGGAATTGAACTGGTGACTCTTTAATTTGCAGGCCAGTGCTCAATCCACTGAGCCACACCAGCCAGAGAGGCAAGATGTTTTTAATAAAAATGTCTATTTGAAGCAATTCCTATTGCTTAAAAAAAAATACAACATGAATGGCTGTGAATAAAAGCTCTTCATTACTACTTTGAATTAGAGAGGCAGCTTTGCATAATTCATTCACAGTAATCCTGTGGGCCAGTCTCAACACACTCAGTAATGACCATCATGTCACTATCTACACTGAAGAACTTTAAAGATCTTCAAACTCGCTTACTTACTTCAAATCTGAGACAATATTATACTACTACTCTACACTAAATTTATAATGCCAATTTCCTATAAATGTGGAAAGATCCTTTCCCACCACCCAAACAGTTAAGAGCAGCAGAACAGGAATATAAATTTCATGTATATAGCGCAACAGTGGTCAGATCTCTCATGTCCAACATTGAATCAACCCATACATTCTCTTGCTGCTTCACTGTTTGCAGTGTGATAAGACCTGGGTATTTACGAAGTTAACACTAACTGTTGTAGAGATACACCCTAATCTTTTAATGGCTTAATAAATAAAAGCTTGTTTCCTCTCACATCACAACCCAAGGTGGGTTTTTCTGGTCAGGTGGTTATAACCCAAGTGGTCATTCAGGAACCTAGGCTTCTTTAGTCTTACGATTCTTCCAGCCCTAAGGGATGATATTCACTGAGGAAGGAATAGAATGGAGGTGTCTGGGGCACACATATTCCATTTGCATATGTACCATTGGTCAGAACTCACTCATACAGTCTGACCTAGATGCAAAGAGTACTGGGAAATGTAGTCCCTGACTGGGCAGCTACTTTTCAGTAACTCCAGACTATGAAGTCCAGTGAGAACCTTTAGTGAACAGCTAACCATTTCCACAAAAATATAAAAATATAAGGATCCCATTCTCACTCATTCTCTCTCCCTCTCCTTCCCTCTCTCCCCACCCCCCCCCCCATTCAATTCTTGTTTACTTGCTTTAGGGATTACAAAGCACTGCAAGAAAAATCCTATTCTGTGTTACTTACTAAGTCTCCAAACAAGAAGAGTTCTTTGACCGTGTATGTTTTAAGGTAATCAGCTTGTCGATAATAAAAATTGTAAACATTGGAAATTAACTAATATAAAGAAAATGTGTATACCTGTCTTAATTCATCCTCTACTTCCCCACCCACCAAGTAGGCTGGGACCTCATAGAGTTAAGCACACAATATTTCTTAGTATTCAAATGGTCTAGCACATAGTTTGTGCCTAATAAATCTTCACATGTTTGCCTACATGCATGCATGGATGAGGGAGCAATTGTGGGAGTGAATTCACAGATAAACTTAGCCTTATTTCCTGCTGGAGACTTTTTAAGAATAGATCACAAATGAATTAATTAAAGCATTTCTAAATCTGATTTTGTAAAAAAGTGGGGTGATGTAAAAACTCAAATTTAAAAATTAACCTTTAAAAGAGACATAAATGCTAAAACTGGAGCTGGCAAGAACCATAAGGAGAAAATTTAGTAAAATAAGGAAAATTTATTTCAATCATACAGGTTACCTATGCTTATCAAGTTAAAAAATATAGTATGTATGGAAAAATATCACAGAAGTATTTAAGTGCTGACCATTAAAAACAGCAATGACTATAACCCAATACTGAGGACATAGGAAAAATATAAAAATTAAAAATAAAAAACAGTTTCTACAATGACAACAGCAACAACAAGCCCTTCAACAGGTCCTGAGAGTGGGAGTGGGCACCACCATGGAGCACGTCACAGTAATCCAGTACCTGCAGCAGGTCTATGAAGCAATCAACACCAGAGCCGGGGCAGCCTGTGTGGAGCTGGCATCTTTCAAGCATCCTCACACTGCCAACTGCTGGCCTCAGTTGGCCTCTCCAGAGAAAAGTGTCAACAAGTTTTGGGATCCCCTTATGATGAAATGTCTGCAGTTCATTTAAGGTGCACTTAGGACTTGGGGAGCCACAACTCCATACAGGAATATAAATGCCAGACTGTCATCATCCAATCATTCCTGCCGGCATTTCAGGCTTACAAAGAAGAAAGCTGGACTCTGCTTGTCATGTAGGCAGTAGCACTTGACCTTCAAGTATCTGCCAATAATCCTGGGTTCCAGAGAAATCTGAAACCCAGGAACACCAACAGGTATAGATGAAGAAGACCCAAGGAGAGCAGGAAGAAAGGCAGCCCTTCAGGACAGACGTCTTCCACAATTCCTGTTACACTTTACTTAGTCCGGAGGTCCCCATCCCCTGTCAGCAAGGCCCATGAGGGCCAACCTCGCCTCCCCACCCAGTGCCAGACAAGCAGAGCCCCCATTTCCCACTAGCATGCTGTTGGCAGAGGCCTGCTGAAACAAGATACATAAAGTCCACGTCTCCTAAAGTAATAATACTCCAAATGTCCAGAATATAATCAAAATCACTTATCAAACCAAGAATCTGGAACACCTTAGCCTTTTGAGATATTGAATGAGAAGAGACAATTACCAAATATCAACTCTGAGATGACACAATGTTGGATTCTCTGACAAGGATTTTACATGAGTCATCATAAAAAAAAAGGCCTAAAGGGGCAATTATAAATATGCTTGAAACAAATGAAAAGGTAGACAGTCTCAGCAAAGAAATAGAAGGCATAAAGAAGAACCAAATGGAAATGTTAGCACTGGAAAACATATTCCCTTAAATAAAAATTATTGAGGACCCCCCCAAAACCCCAAACAATCCAAGAAACTTAAATGTAAATGTGTGTGCTCCCAAAAAGAACATGTTGGCATTGATTGCTCAAGGATAAGTCCAAAGAGACAGCTAAGATGTGTAAGAACAAAGTTAGACGAAAAGGCAAACAGTGCTTATATAGGAAAAAAAAAATGTGACAGATACCGGTGTTTCTCCTTAATTACATAGAAAAAGGAAAACATACTTTAAAAGAAACCTTAAAAATATGAACTGAGACCAAATGAAGTTTTCTAGAGTGACAGGAAGCCATGCTGTGTCGAAAATCATTTGATACAATCTAGGTTAAAAATAATTGACCATTGTCTTTGAAAAGACATTGGATAGAGATGGGAAAGAACCATCACTGTACTTAATTTAGAAGCAAAGGAAAAACCTTTTACCTTTTATTACTAGGTAAGCAGGAAAGGAATCAAAATAAAATCCATTTGCAGTCACAGGCTGTAAGGGTCTACCATTGCCAAGAACGCATTCTGTCAGGCTGTGCAAATGCCTTCCTAGGACAAAAAGAAAAGCCAGCATATGGCTAAGGGAAAGATTTCCGACTCCTTCCCTCAGCATAGCCATTAGTAAACTCAATAAACTACCTGAGACTAACTAACTCTTACCAAGCACTTGTCTCTGAGAAAATGGGTAGCAGCAAACCTGCATCAATCTGAGAGGCGTCACAGGAGTTAGTGAGCGGGTAAGGCCTGTTTCTTCTAAACTGGTACCATTTTCAAATGATTTTTGCAGACTGCCTTCTTAGTAAAGCCACAGACAGATCTTAACTGAATTCACAGCTGCCCTGTAGCCTCTCCTTCAGAACGCTTATCTTGATTGTAATTTAAACCATTGTTGGTTGTGATGATGCATTTAAAGTCTGTCTTCCCCAGTAGACTGAGTGCTCAGCGAAGGCGGGGCTCCTGATTGGTTTACTGCTGCATGTCCAGTATCAAACACTGTCTCTGGCACATACCAGATTCTTAATAACTACTTCTTAGGTGAAGGAATGACCTGGGATTTGGAAGAATGTTCTTACCTCCACTCCTCACTTGGTTAACCTCTCGGCATCTCTCAGATCTTGACTTAAGTGTGACTATCTCAGGAAAGCCTTTCTTGATCCCCTGTTTGGTCACTGTTTTTGTCAAAGTTGCAATTTTACACTTATTTATGGGATTATTCGATTAATGTCTCTTCCTGAAATAGCCTGAAAACTTTATGCAGGTAGATCATTTTATTTCTGGTACCTAGCATAGTGATCAGCATATAATCGGTTCTTAATTAACTTAATTAACCAGCATATAATTGGCTCAGATAGTTGAATAAAAGAACAACTAAATAAATACAAGGGAGGACGCCCCCCAAAAACAATTAGAATTATCTTCTGGAGAGCGGGCCCCTTGTAGTACAGGCTTCCCCCATTAGGTAAGTGTTCTGGGAATCCAGCTCTATCAGTGTACCAGCTGGCATTGTTGTGAGAGGCTGTGTTCAGCTTCAGCGAATTTGTTTTTTGAAGACTCTTTCAATACATTTGCCCATTTCATGATGGGAGATTTACAGCACACCTGCCCACACTGTGCTGAGTGTTGAGCAGTTTTTGACCAAAAATGGTACGACCCTCATGCCCACCCTCAGTATTCACCTGATCTCACCCTGAGTAACATTTATTTTTGTTTCCCAGATGAAAAAAAATTTCTCAGAGGGAAACATTTTGTCCATGTGGAGGAGGTGAAACAAAAGAAACCAGCAGAAGCACTAAAAGGTATCAAAGTTGACGAGTTCAAAAACTGTTTTGAGCAGTGGAAAAATGTCTCAATAGGTGTATTGCATCAAATGGAGAGTACTTTAGAGGTGAATGAAGTTTAAACATGTAAGAATAAATACATAAATTTTTTATAAATAAATTCCATTTTTAGTCCTCCTTTGTATATTGAATGATTCAGGAGAACGATCTTAAGCTTGCCATTAAACATATCTTGAAACTGGGATTTGCCTATACACATATTGCTAAAGGGAATAAAAATATAAAATGACCTTTATATTTTTAATTTTTAGAGTGAGGAGTAGGGAGGGAGAAAGAAAAACACTGATATGAGGGAGGAACATCAATCAGTCACCTCTTGCACATGTCCCAACCAGGAACCCAAACCCACAACCCAGGAATGTGCCCCGACCAGGAAATGAACTTGTGACCCTTCACTCTGTGGGGACAATGCCTAATCAACTGAGCCACACCAGTCAGGGCTAAAGTGACCTTTTTAAGTTGGAGTGGTAATGAAAAGTAATTATACAGCATAATAGGGCTGAAGTATAAAACATACAATGCAACGATGAGAATAACACATGTTAGATTCATCTTTACTATATATGAATAAAGTTGGGGTGCTGAGATGAACAACAACTTAAAGACCCAAACTGAGATTCCAAAATTATGTTGCAGGAGCCACAAAAGGACAGCGTCAGATGCCCCCTCAGACAGAAAGAAGTATATCCAGGTCCAGCTCTACTACTGCAAATAGTTTTTTTAAAACTTGAAGCAGATTTGGAGAATATCAATCTGAAGAATGAATGAGGGATTGAAAATTAATTCTTAAGAAACATGTTCAATGGACTAGTGCACTTGAACTTTGAGAAGGAGGAAAGAAGCAGCTCTATTCATGTGAAACCTTTTAAATGTAGACTTGAGAGAGCTATTTTCCAACTCTTCTGTTGCCAGAGCAATAAAGATGAACAAAATGCAGCAAGTGGGATATATATTGGAAATAAGGATAATTGTTTAAAATTGAGCTTTTCCAGGCTTGAACTAACTTATTAAGGAAAGTATGTCCTCTCAAAAGTCCATAAGGACAGATCTGTTGTCAGTGGAATGAAACGATTCAGGGGAAGTCGGGAGAGGTCCAGGACCAAGGCCCCTGGGACCTCCCCATTGCATGCATCCAGCCTCCATGCTGAATAATGAGCATCGGTTAGATGATGAAGGCGTGGTTTTCAATGAAAATGTTTTATTTCTTCATTGCAAATCTGCTCTGTGCTCAACTACATGATCTGCTTACTTTGTCAGTGAAACACCTTCAGGGGGTTATGATTAAAAGAGACAATCGTAGCCATCTTTGTCCTGAATATCAGTGACAATGCAGGATTACCGGTTCACACGACATCCAATGGAGATTTATAAATTTGACACCTTGACCAAAAATTTATACTATTACACCAGAAACAGACTGAAATTGATACTAAATTAATGAAATGAAAAGGTTTTCAAAAGTTAAGTATCCGTTGATATACTATACCTAGGACCAAGCTGCAGCTTTTTGTGCTAAAATTTTCAGATATCATTGGTGGCCTCATTTATGCTGGGATGCAGAAGTGCTCCATGATCAGCTAGTTCACTTTATTCATTCATTCAGCCTCCAGCAAGTCCTAACTGAGCATCTATCACTGTGTATGCAAAGTGTTAGGTTCTTTGGAGCTCAAGACATTTAAAACAGGAAACCTTCCCTGGTGAGGTGTGTAAACTAAACTTCTTTTGGTTCAGTATATTGGAAATGGGATTTAGCAAACTAGAAAGTATCTACTTTTTTTCTGTGCTAACGTAATTAAACCTATTTACTGATTCATTCACTCAACAAATATTTATTTCAGGAGAAGTAAAGCCATATCTTGTCTCATGGAGCTTTTGGTTTTAGTAGGAAAGAAAATCAGCTCCCACCAACATCTAAAATATTAAGCAATCTATTTTCAGTGCCTATGGCTGATCCTACATATTGGCTCTCTCAACACCACCATTTCCAAGTCTTTTTTCCTTTGTTTTCCTGGCCTATTCTAGAAACTGGAAAGCCAGGTGCTTGATGTAGCCTCCCTTGCAGTTACAGGTGGCTTTATGACACAGTCTGCTCCAAAAGGAGGCAAGGAAAAGTCTACTGAAGGAGATTCCGTAAAAGCTTTTGCTTTCCAGATAAATATAGGCAGACTTTTCTTGTCCTTCCCTTACCTTCCTATCTGGAATGAAAATTGATATGGGGAGATATGGCAGCCATCTTGTGTCAAGAGGCAATAAGTACAAGAATGAAAATCCAGCATAACAAGGATGGTGCAACCTTGCTGCCTGATACCAGTGATCAGCTAAGTCAACACTAGCAGAAGCCTCACTCCAGATGTGTGAGAAACACAAAGCCTCATTTGTTTAAGCTAGTGTTAGTTGAATAGTGTTACATGCAGCCAAATGCTTTCTGGTGACAATATTAGATCACCCCAAGAGATATCCACTACTGTAGTGGTCCAAAGAGAGAGAAGAAGAACCAGCAAAGTCTTCACGGGAGAAGTGGCATTTACTCACATAACCTGAAGTCTCATCTTTTCTATTAGATTGCAAGCTCTTTGAGGGAGGCAAATATGTCTTATTTATTCTTGCATGCTTACACCTAGTATTTAGAGCAGTGTCCAGCATATAAAAAGTTCTCATATGTATTAGTTAACTAAATGAATGTTTCTACTCTTTCATTCATCTTAAACATAAAAAAAAACACCAAGAAATTGTATCATCCAGTCCAACTCTCTAAACCAGTGTGATCATACATTTTTGGTTACACAATTCCATTTAGCATACCACAAATATATATATGTGTATGTGTGTGTGTATATACACATATATATATGATGCATATCACAAAAATATACCAAATGAGAAGTTAAAAGAATGAGATAAAAATAAGTGTAATAGTCACTGTGATACCCCACCTTCCTGCACATACACACATACTCCTCAATGGATCAAGGTTATCTCCACTTGGGGAACACTACTCCAAATTAGAGTATCATAGATCTATTTTAAAGCCAATTAGAGATCCATAAATTTCAATACCTCAAATCACAATATAAATCATTACACATTATTTCTTTCTAAGATTTTCCAGTTTTATAGCTATAGAAATTGGTACGCAGTGGCTAAAAGTAAACTAATAGATTACTAGGAATCCAACCAACTGATTTCACCATCATTTTCTCTGAAATGAAATACAATGTACCTGAGGAAACAGTTACTGAGTTTCTGCTAAGGACATAAAGATGACCTGTTCCCACTCTTAGAAAGTTACTCTTCTTTGGGAAAAGAGGTGAGCAAAGAGACGAAACCCACAGTTTCTGTGATAGAAGCTTGTCTCCATGCAGTAGAACTATGAAGGAGCAATTCCAACAGAAGCTTCATAAAAGTCAAAGACGTCAGCTCACAAGGTCATTAAAATGGGGTTTGCATTTTTACTCCCATTTTGTGCCAAGTAAAACATTCCTTATACTTTATTAACTAATAATCATTTGCCTTTCATTTTGAATGAGCTATTCTAATAATAGAGTAACTATGCTCTAGGTGGAATGGCAGTAACTATTAAAAAATTATCTCAGGAGACTTCCGGCCAAGATGGAGGCATAGGTAAACACACTGTGCCTCCTCGCACAACCAAAAGAAAGACAACAACAAATTTTAAAACAAAAAACAACCAGAACTGACAGAAAATCGAACTGTATGGAAGTCTGACAACCAAGGAGTTTAAGAAGAAACATTCATACAGACCGGTAGGAGGGGTGGTGCTGGGCAGCCGGGGCGGAGAGGACTTGCAGGAGAGGACTCATGGCAGGGTGGCGGCTGGCAGATCGGGGCAGGCAAGGCGTGGCTGGCGGACTGGGAGAGTGAGGTGGCTGCTGGCAGACCGGGCCGTTCCACACCCACATGCAGATAAACCAGGAGGAACAACTAGGGAGCGAATCAGACTCCGCAACCCAGAGTTCCAGTGCGGGGAAATAAAGCCTCAAAGCCTCTGATTGAAAACACCTGTGGGGGTTGAGGCGGCGGCAGGAGAAACTCCCAGCCTCACAGGAGAGTTTGTTGGAGAGACCCACAGGGTCCTAGAGTGCACACAAGCCCACCCACTGGGAATCAGCACCAGAGGGGCCCAATTTGAATGTGAGTAATGGGGAAAGTGACTGAAAACCGGCAGAGAACAGAGCAAGCAGCACTGTTCCCTCTCGGTCCCCTCCCCCACAAATAGCATCACTACGCAGTGACGTGGGTTGCCCCGCCCTGGTGAACACCTAAGGTTCCACCCCTTACTATGTAACGGGCATGCCAAAACAACAAAAATGGCTGAAATGAAAGAACAGATCAAAGCTCCAGAAAAAATACAACTAAGCGACGAAGAGATAGCCAACCTATCAGATGCACAGTTCAAAACACTGGTAATCAGGATGCTCACAGACTTGGTTGAATTTGGTCACAATTTAGATGAACAAATGAAGGCTACAATAAGGGAAATGAAGGAAAATGTACAGGGAACCAACAGTGATGGGAAGAAAAACAGGATTCAGATCAATGGTGTGGACCAGAAGAAAGAAAGAAACATTCAAGCACAACACAATGAAGAAACAAGAATTCAAAAAAATGATGAGAGGCTTAGGAACCTCCAGGATGTCTTTAAACATTCCAACATCCAAATCATAGGGGTGCCAGAAGGAGAAGAGGAACAGAAAGAAAGTGAAAACTTATTTGAACAAATAATGAAGGAAATTTCCCCAATCTGGCCAAGGAAATAGACTTCCAGGGAGTGTGGGAAGCTCAGAGAGTCCCAAAGAAGTTGGACCCAAGGAGGAACACACCAAGGCACATCATAATTACACTACCCAAGATTCAAGATAGAGAGAGAATCTTAAAAGCAACAAGAGAAAAGGAGACAGTAATCTACAAAGGAGAGCCCATAAGACTGTCAGCTGATTTCTCAAAAGAAATCTTACAGGCAAGAAGGGGCTGGCAAGAAGTATTCCAAGTCATGAAAGGCAAGAACCTACATCCAAGATTACTCTATCCAGCAAAGCTATCACTTAGAATGGAAGGGCAGATAAAGTGCTTCCCAGATAAGGTCAAGTTCAAGGAGTTCATCATCACCAAGCCCTTGTTATATGAAATGTTAAAGGGACTTATCTAAAAAAAAGATCAAAAATAGGAACAGTAAAATGACAACAAACTCAGTTATTAACAACTGGACCTAAAACAAGAACAAAAACAAACAAAGCAAACAACTAGAACAGGAACAGAATCACAGAAATGGAGATCACATGGAGGGTTATCAGGGGAGTTGGTGGGGAGAGAGGGGGAAAAGGTACAGGGAATAAGAAGCCTAAATGGTAGGTAGAAGATAGACAGGGGGAGGTTAAGAATAGTATAGGAAATGTAGAAGCCAAAGAACTCATATATATGACCCATGGACATGAACTAAAGAGGGGGAATGTGGGTGGGAAGGGGTGTGCAGGGTGGAGGGGAACAAAGGGGAGAAAATGGGACAACAGTAACAGCATAATCAGTAAAATACATTTAAAAAAATAAAAAAAATTTGAAACAGAAAAAAAATTATCTCGGAAATGCACAGCTGATTTTTGGGCATGATACTTTGTGTAGCACGGGTCACCATCAGAGTCAGCAGGAACTTATTTTCAGAAGTAGAAAAATGGCCCTTATTATAAGGTGGCCTTATAAACCATCTGGCCCGGGACTCTGCAGCATGGCTTCCAAGGATACTATTGAAATAAGATTGTGGGTTAGTCATTTTGAATAAAATATTACTGTTTAAGTGACCTAGTAATAAAAAGTATATTTTTATAATCTTTTTCATAGGAAAGATAAAATATACAGGTATTAAAATAATAAAGATGGTTTATTTTATACTCTATTGAAGTAAAGAGATGAGGAGAAAAAGAAGAAAATTAATTTCCTTTGATTTTAGCCTTTGAGCCCCCTCCCCCTGGTGGCCACACAACTACTCTTAAGGTGGTTTCTACACAGAGCACATCCCTGTGTTCAGATCCTGAGAAGCACAAGCCTTTTTGCTTCAAGTCTTTTGATTCCATCTTCTCCCCAGCCCCTCAACCAATCCCATGTGACTCTTCATTCAACACCTCCAAGAGCAAATGAGTTTCTTCTGTCTAAAATTGTGTAGACAGATAGCAGGGGGCAGGGAAAACATCCGATTGCTTTTTTTTCAGTATGATAATAGATGCTTTATTAACTTACTCCATCCCAGTTCACATGAAAGAGTTTAAAAATTGCTAATGTGAAACCACTTATTTAGATAAAACTACAGTGCTAGTTGCCCATTATCTGGTGGTGCCTAAACATTATGACTATTATGTTAGCAGGAATAATCTACTACTTGACTCATAATGAATATCTCAATGCTTAAATCTGTTCCTCGACAAAAGCCCTGAAGCACAGGCACACTTCTGCTACTAAGAGCAGAAAGCCTAATTATTACAGTCCTGTATTTTAGTTGAAATGCAGGCAGGCTTTGTTCTCATACTTCTGGCGGAGCTTTTTGGCTTTCACAACATTTTAATAGTAGTTGTTATTCCTCGTAGCTCAGTTATCAATGGACAAGATAGATGACTTCATAAACTGTCTGGCAATCTGAATCTACTCCTGAGGATTGCCAGCTGGATAATGAAGAAATACGGTCCAGGGTTCAGACATGACTTTTCTGCATATGTGTGTGTTGCTATGTGTGCTAGTATGTGTTTATACGTTGTGTTAATATGTGGCTGTGTGTTAATGTGTTAGCATGTATTAGAGTATGTCTATTAGTATGTTAGTGTATTAGTACAGGTGTGTGTATGTTAGTCTGCTACTGTGTGTTAGTATAAGTTAGAGTGTGTGTGTTTGGTATGTGTTAGTGTGTGCCAAAGTGTATGTTGGTGTGTGTGTTGGTGCTTGTATTAGTGTGTATGTTAGTGTGTATTGCTATATATGTGTTAGTGTATGTGTTGGCATGCATGTTAGTGTGTGTGAGGAGTGTGCATTATGTGTGTGTATGTGTCAGGGTTTGTGTGTATGTGTCAGGGTGGGTGTGTATGTCCTGCAGAAATGGGGAAGGATAAAACAACAAGTAGGAACAAGAAACTTGATAAGCATATTAATTAAGGAAAGCTGTATTTTGTTTGTTGGTTGTTTCTTCCGTAAGAAAGCTAGCTGGACCTGCTTAATAAAGTGCTGGGGACAAGAAGTTTGGAAGAGAGAGAGAAACTGAGAGAGAGCAAGAGTGAGGAGAGAGGGTGAGACCTGGACAGGAGCAGAGAGAGAGAAAGAAATGAAAGATGGCTGGAAGGCAGTAACACTACCTGGGCCGGTGGAAGTCTCTGGCTTTCCCATGGAGCTATTATCCACAGTACAATACAGAGGAAAAATGATGTAAAGGTCAAGTTCAACCACTTGGGCTGAAATCCATCTCACCTCAGTTCTGTTTTGCTCTCTTTTTGAGGAACGTTAATGATCAGCCTGATGAAGGACAGTGTGTAGGCCAAGACGCCTGAAAGCTTCTAAGCTGCACGGTGACTCCCTGGGACCGACAACAGGTCCTCCTGTCAACACAGCACTGGCCCCAGAAAGAATGAGAGCGCTGCCCCTGGGATTAGTTCTTTCTGTGTGTGTGTGACTCGGGGGAGGAGCAGCACAGGAAAAGAGAAGCATAATTTCCCCGTGTAGTGAAAGCCTTTGTAGTTGGTGAATAGCCCTACCTGTTTTCACGTTGAGGGTTAACTAAAGGCATTTAAATATAATTTGTACTAGTAAAAATTTAGTCATCATCTATCAACATGAAAAGCCTATGTTCAAGAGCCTTGTCTTGTAAAATAAAATAAGCTAATTATATTTAAAAATTAGGGAGGTTAAGAAAAAAGGGACATATTTGCAGGAATAAACATTCATTGCAAACATGAAAACGTAGTTTGGACTAAAGTCACAAGTAGCATAATTAACCAGAAAAAAAAAAAAAAGGCTAAAGGATTTGTGAGAACTAGAACCAAAACAAAACGCATCATAAGGGAGATGTGCTTTCCAATTCTCCCATTCCCCTGCTCAGTCCCCATGTCAATCATGCCCTCCCAGCGGTCACTAACCTGGCTATTTGTCTGTTTCCACACTACTGCATCACAAAACATCAGGCCCACTTGCCTGGAAAAGATAATATCTCACACATATGGGGCCTGCCTTTGATCTCTGTGGTCGAGCTAGAGGTCAGAGGCCTGCCTTCTTCAGGCCCTCACTTCAAATGAGTCCTTTCATTTACTGAGAAACCAAACGTTAGAAGGGCGAAGGCAGGGAAAATAAAAGCCGTGATTTAATAGTAGTTTATGTGTTTAGCCTATTTCGGTTGGGTTTTATTCTCTCTGGGTCACACCTAAGCGTCATTCCTCACTGGTACCCCATCCTTCCTCCCCCAGGACTTGTTTGTTTTTCGGCCCTCAGACAACTGGGCACTGCAAGTGCCCCTGTCCCCCTGAAACTTGACATGCACCATGTCATCTTTCTAAAATGTAGCATTTTGAGACTTATTCACAATCTCTTATTGACAGGAAGAAAAGACTGTATGTAAGTCAGAAGGCACAATTACAGAGTGGACTCTTGTAAATTTAATGTGTTAAAGTGTGGATCTAAATGGCTTTTTAAAATGTACATGAGTCATTAAGAAATGTTCTATTTGTACACAAATGGGGAAAGATGTAGATAGTGGACCAAGTGGGACCCAAAATTAGACACGGAAAATAATTTGTAATATTTTCTTATTCATCAGTTAACTACAAAGTATAATATCTAAAGGTGCTTCAGATTTTAAAAGCATGAATTTTCATGCAAGATGTAATCAATTATTTTGTAGCTATTTTGCAAGGTCATTAATGACAATGGCGACCTTGTATTTCACCACATAATAATAAAACGCGGAAGATGCACATTTACTGAGGGCATCCCATGAGTACCAGGCACTGTGTAGGGTTCAGAGTCATGTTTATGTCCAATCATTCTCATAAGAAGCCTAGCAGGTGGATATTATTGCTCCTCTTCCTAAAATGACAAGCAATTAATCAGTGAGTCACAAATAAAAATGGAAACCAGGTTTGACTCCTCTGGAACTGACAATTCCCCTGGTGAGACTGACAGGAATGGATGAGTTTTACTAGAAGAATCTGTGAGTATTATATTATGCCATTGAAGAGGCAGGACTCGAGAGCTCGGCCCACCGTTGCTGCACTTACATCACAGCAGTGCACAGGTTACAACTGCTGGTGGTGGAGACAGCCTCGCTGGGGCTGGAGTTAGAAAGCAGTGAAATCCCAGAGCTCATGTTAGCCACATGCCACGGGCTAGTTATGGAACTCTTTGGACCTCTGTTTCTCCATAACGAGGGTATAAAGAGAGCACCTACTTCATGGGGCCGCCGTGAGAATTAGATAAGGTAACATGTGAAGCCTTAGTCTAGTGCTCTCTGAATTCCAATATACATATATTTGTACATAGGTGTCCCATAGTCCTATATATATGTTCCAACACATATATGTATGTGCATGTTTGTGTACATATATACGTGTGTGTGTGTATATATACGTATATATATATACAGAGAGAGAGAGAGAGAAGAGAGACTTGGAGACTGACTACTGTGTCACTAGAGTAGACAGCACTGTTGGGTGAAAGCTGGGACTCGGGGAGACACGACAGCCTTGCAGTATAACAAGACTTTTGCAGCTCAAAAAAATCATAGGTGGGCGGGGGGAGTCAGATTGTGAACATCATAGAGTGGTTAGCTTATGGAGCCTTGGGAAACAAGAACATGGAACAAGACCTCTATACACAGTATTGTCTGACCATAAACAAACAAACATGGAATTCAGTCAGTCTGGTCTGAGAAGCTTTCTATAAGCATCAGAAAACAAAGACACTATCCTAGAAATACTGCCTGGGGCATGGGAAGTCTGTTGAGGACCAAGTTGTACTACTCGAGTATCCTGCTTAATTTTCTGTCACTAAAATGGCAGCTGGTATGACAGTTCAGAGCCTAGATCTTAGAGACTGGTAACTTTGGTTCAAATACCAGCTCTGCTGCTTACCAGCTGTGAAGCCTTGAGCAAGTTAATTAACCTCTTTGTTGCCTCCATTTCCCCAGCTGCTACAACAGATAGCAGTGTAAGGGGTTAAATGAGTTCTATGTGTGAAGTGCATCCTGGCACAGCATCAATGTCCAATGGATGTTGGTGCATCCTCCTCAGTGCCTAAGTGCCAGAGGCTGCCTAGGATGTTTTTCAAAGTTTTCTCTCAGAATCTGTGGGAATTGTATTAACAAGAGAACATGCTGAATTAGGAGAGGATTATAAGAGCTTCCAAGAGTTTTCTCATGTCTGATTTCCTCGTTGTTGGGTTCTGAGAGAGGCACATCACTCCTTGCACCAACCAGGGTACCAGTTGCTTCCTCTGCACAGCCCAGGGTGTCCCGAGTAAACCATTGACGATCCAGGAATAGCCTAACTGCTGGGGAGAAGACTCCAGTGACATCTCTCTGACCGAGAGTGCGGTAAGATGACAGAGGTCCAAGAAATAGCAGTTGGTTGCAAGCCAATGTCTTTTTATTGGATGGTCCCATGTAGGTGCAAAATTTAGAAGGATTTTGAAGCATGAATTAGAACTTGGATCTATTATAAAGCGAAAAAACAAGTGGGTGCTTTAGTCACAAGATGACCACTGGGCACGGGAAACAAAGAAGGCCATTTGTTAGCTTTGTACAGCTTTTACATCTTCATCTAGCAGTACCCATATTCAACTGACTTGTAATAGGAAAGCCTTTATGATAATACAGTTTAAACGTAGCCTGTTCCTGCGCCCTGAAACAGGTGAATCCCATGTTTGGGAAAACTTATTGTTGACACCTTGGAGGAGGGGGGAACTATGCAATTAGCCTCGGGTTCTAGAGGAAAGAACAGCAGCAGAGATGCATACGTTAGTGGCAGAAGTTAATTATTCATTGGGGTGAGAAAGGCGTGGTCTGGGGGGCAGACACAGGCAAAGCTGGTTGCTCTACAGGTCACGGTGAGGCCTGAGTTGTGTTTCTCAGGTGTGCATTCCAAAGCTGGACGTGGTGCACAAGGGGATTAGGGCCGCAGCACCTGTGACAGTCTAAGCTCCAGCTGACCTTGGAATGCAAGAAGATAAGCCTTTCCAGCAAGGAATTCTCACTTTCGACTTGCTTGAACTGAACCCAAGGCTGCTTCTCCACACTTTACACTTACCGGTAAGCCCCTTTTCTTACTTGTTTGTAAAGCAACTTTCTTGGGGTCTCAACCTAAACCTGCTCCTGATTCACTCATGCTTACTAATCTCCTCACTCACAAGTTTGAAGTCCTGAAAACCTGGAGCTCTTACCCACCTGCTAATCGTTAAAACAATTACATGGTTAGGAGCTCGCAAACAAAGCAATTAATATTGTACTCGGGTCGTATTTCCTCCTGGTCCCTTATGCAGGGGGATGAATTATGTCCTTGTCCCATGTTGGAGCTGTGTTTCTGGAACAATGGCACACAAACACACAAAGGTAGTTTTTCTGACTTCTCTCATCTAGGCATTCAACTCCCCAAACCCTCACCTGAAAATAAGCTTTTGTTCCCAGTTTGTCTATCATAATTTACTTTTAAAATCCTGCACCTGTTTATTTTTTGGTCCATTGCATGTAAATTAATTTTCCTCAATTCAGCATTTTGCACATTCCTTGCATGCTTACCATGCTCACTGCCGAGGCACCGGGGTAAGAGGACAAAATCTTTGACCTCTGGAGGGGACGTCTTCCCAACTCTGTGACCTGGCTGCGCCAGTACTTGGCAAGTTTGGATGAAAAGTTTTCCGAGGGTAAACAGGATTATTTTAGTCTACTTTTTGGTGATACCGTAGTTTGAATTTTGGTGCCCATGATCACCATTTGTGCCATGCTTCACAACTGGTAAAGCATCCTGGTCCTGTCATTTGGTTTTGTTCGTCCCAGTAACAGGCCCTGTCTCTACTGGGGCTGACGTTTTGAAACTAGACTTACTCTGCCTGTTTTCTTTAAGATTTATTTATTTTTAGAGCGAGGGGAAGAGAGAGAGAAAGAGAGGGAGAGAAACACTGGTCAGTTGCCTCTTGCGGACTCCAAGACTGGGGACTAAACCCGCAACCCAGGCACGTGCCCTCACCGGGAATCAAACCAGTGA
Organism: Macrotus californicus; assembly: GCA_007922815.1. Lineage (NCBI taxonomy): Eukaryota > Metazoa > Chordata > Mammalia > Chiroptera > Phyllostomidae > Macrotus > Macrotus californicus. Next base: position 1,734 of record VMDR010011293.1, on the reverse strand, counting down.
TCTTCGCTTTGCAGGACAATGTTCCAACCAACTGAGCCACACCCCTCAGGGCTATTCTAACTTCTACTTCTCAGAAGTCCTCAGACTCTGAAAAAATGAAGGGATTAAGCAAAGAAAAAAGAAAGATTCACGGACACAGACAATAGTATGGTGATCGCCAGAGGGAAAGGGGTGTGGGGGGTGGTAGGAGAGGATAAAGAGGGGATCAGTGGTGATGGAAGGACCCTGGACTTGGGTGGAAAACATACAATACATTATGCAGATGATGTATTGAAGAATTATATACTTAAACCTATTCAATTTTATTAACCAATATTACCCCAATACATTCAATAAAAAATTAAATTAAAAAATAAATCCTCAGAATGTTTTGTGGCACTGCAGATAGTGCCCTTTAAATGCACTTAAAAAAAGTGCATTTATCTCTTACAATAAAAATCATCTAGAATAAAACATTCAAATATAATACAGTGGAGTATCAACATTAAATTCAGAAAATGTAAGGAGGTAACATTCTAGTTGGGGAAACAGAGATGGGGTGTTAAGCCCCTTCTCACAAAGGAATCTGGTATTCATGACTTCTGCATCTTGGGAGCCTTTTCAGTGTAGCTTCAACTTCGTAGTTGATCTTTTTACTCCTCCTGCCCAATCTAGGCCAGCATGGCTCAGAACAGAGGTTTCTGGGAGAAATGGCTATGGACCCAAGTTAATAAAGAGAACACAGGGCATTTTGAGGAGCTTGGGGAATGGCAATCCTTCTTAAATACAGGTAATGAATTCATTCCATTTATCAAACACTCACCAAGGACCCTCATCATGATAGGCTTTGAGCCAAGGGCTGTGTGAGGGGTGAGCTAGGGGAGTAAAAATTGTAAGGAGGATACTCTGAATTTAAAGTGTGAACTTTGTGTAGTTGCAGATACAATACAGAATTATCAGGCATTAGTTACGAGGGTCCTGATATAAAGAAGCAAGAACCCCCAATGTCCTAGAGTGACCAAGAACAGTTAACAAGATAAATGAGAGGAGAAAACAGCAGTGGGAAAGTGTTACCAAAACTCTGGTGTCAGCTAGAATAGAGATCATTGCTAGCAAAGTGATTCAACCAATTCCTGTTAAGGAAGAATAGAAATCAATATAGAAACAGCCTATCACATATGGTTTTTGTATATGATCATGCTTAAATTCACTGTATAGTAACTGTTTATTTGGTCAGCAGATATGTATTGAGGACTAATGTAAATGATTTCTACTCTGGCCAACATTAGAATCATGTGGGAAGATTTTATACTCAGAGCCCCACCCCAGACCAATACATCAGAACCTTGATGTTGGCACATCTACTAGTATTGCCTTTAGTGCTCACACAGTGACTTAAATGTATAGGCAAGGGCCACAGTGAAAAACTGTTCAGCCTAATGCAGTGGTTCTCAAACCTGGCTGTGTAATAGAATCACCTAGAGAGCTTTCAAAGTGTACTGATCCTGGATCCCAATATTCACCAATTCCATCTGACATGAGGAAATGGGACCTGGACGTTATTACTTAAAATCTCCCCAAAGCTCCAGAAAAGATAGAACTAAGTGACCAAGAAATAGCCAACCTATCAGATGCACAGTTCAAAACACTGGTAATCAAGATGCTCACAGACTTGGTTGAATTTGGTCGCAAATTAGATAAACAAATGAAGGCGACCATAAGGGAAATGAAGGCAAATCTTCAGGGAACCAACAG
>VMDR010011292.1:0-28797 GCA_007922815.1 Macrotus californicus | reverse complement strand
ATCTTGAAGAATAAATATAGTAGTTATGAAAATACAGAAATAAAGGTACAGAGTGCAGAAATAAACCTACCAGATGTGAACTACATTAAAAGATCAGGACAACAACAACAAAAATATTGTACCGTCATCAAGAGAGACCGAGAAAGCTCCGTGTAAAGGAGTGGTTCACCCAGACAAGTTCCTCTAAGGTATAAATATATAGATATAAGATGTGGTCAAGACAGCAGCCCAAGTCCTGAGACCTGTACCATGCTCCCTAACACACACTGTTCCTCAGCTTGGGCATCTCTCTGCCCCTGGTCACCTGTGCCTCATTGTCCATTCGTCCTTTCACTTGGGCCTCTCTGAGACATCTCACTTCCTCCCCATTGATCCTGCACTACGTCTATGAGGTATCAGTTATTAGAGCATGGGCTTATTCTGGAAGTCAGTAAAGGTCTTCAGTTTCATGCTGAAAGGGTGTTGATGTATGGTTAGAATCCAGCCATGCCTATGGACTTTCCTGCCCAATGTAACTGTCAGTACCTTGGACAAAGGGAAAAAGGAATTTTGCCCACCATGCAAATAGCCTCTGGGATGGCTGACAGGATTAGGATCCAAAATTATCTGAATATGCCAAAACCCTGGCTAAATGAGATGAAATAAGACAGGCTTACATGTAAGTTCCTACAACTTGGAACTGTAAATCCGCTCATGGATGGCATGGACTCATCCAGCAAATTTGTCTTGTATCCTGATCATGTCAGGCAATGGATAAACAGATGGAGCCATGGCACACATCTCACTTGTCCTGAATTCACGAATTCATAGCTCTAAGACTTGCTTGGTTGGAAGCTCCCTAGGCTTCAGGACCGGGTCTGCCTTGGTTATTGTTTTTTCTCCAGCACCTGGTACAAGTGGTACGGCTGAAGTCTCAGCCAAGTTAATAAAATCAGGTAGGTAGAAAATGAAGGGAAAAATGCATAGTAGATTTCTAGGAGGATCAGAAAATTTTGTGGACTTTGAGGACCCTGTTGATGAATTTAAGGAGACTAGAGTAGGTTCATCAGATCACATCATTGGCTCAACCTTCACTGCCATTTCATTGCACTAGGAATAAAATGCAAGTGCTTTGCCATGGACTAGGAAATGCCACGTAATCTGGTCCTTCTCTTTCTCTTAGTTCATCCATCATCTTGCTCTGTGACTGTGCTCCTGCCACACTGCCTTGCTTTCTGGGACGTACCAAGCTCATTCAGTTCAAACTCATTCCTATCTTGGGGCCTTTGACCCTGCTTTTCTCTGGATCTGCACATCTTCACTCTTGGATCTTCACATGGCCCTGTTCAGTCAGAAATGAGCTCTGCAGTCATCTCCTCACTACAACCTTCCACGCCTGCCAGTCTGAAGCAACCCGCATTCCCTCGTCTCCAAGGTTATTCTGTCTCCACTTATCTGCTATTGACCTCCAGCAACTGGAGCAATGTCAGACCCAGATTCTTACTAAGCAAAGATTCAATGAATGAATCTTTAACATGGCAAGAGAGGTGACTATTTAAGTCAAATTGCTTTCTTTGGTTGCAAAAAGAAGAAAAGGAAGTTTAGATTGAAAACAATGTCAATTTATGAAAGTAAAATTGGTGTGAGTTGCTCTCCTTTCACCAAGACAAAGGAATCTGCCTTGAACCCTTATCATCCTCATCAAAGTTTGAACATGTTTCATTTCCATTCTTTAGCCTAATTATTAGGGTTGTTTACCATAAATGAAATCATCGATAAAGTTTATTTCACTCCTAGAAGCATCACCATTTACATGTCAGCATAATGCATTCATTGGTTTCTGAATACTAATCAGTCTAAAGTTGAATGAATCTTTGCGTTTATTAACTACCTCAGTGGTAGAATTTCCACTTGGATTTCTGAGGTCCCGCAGCGTTAGAACAGCTATATAAAACTACTTAGATTCAGACAACCAATTTATCCATTATTATGTTTATAAACAGCATTTTAAATCATATTAGTCAATTATATTAGTGTAAGTAACTTCACCAAATTAAAAACACAAATGTGTGGTTATGATTTTCTCTTTTCAGTGAAGAAAACCATCAGTTAAATAATTGCCACATGTTAAGAGGTATTAATACATTGTTAGTTGTAAACCTTCCTCTTATTCTACATTTTAATCACAGTTCTTGACCTCTTTCATTTTTTTTTGAAGTGAATTGTCTTTGAAGGAGAGAAAGCACAAGCATTTAGAATAGTAAATAATGGATAAACACAAGTTAAAAAGTCTCAGTGTCAGGACTTGAAGAACTTCACGACACTTACGACGATCTGGACATTAAAATGACAATTTGGCAAAAGCATTTACGAAGAGATTAGAGTCACACCGAATAAACAATCAGAATTCCAGATTCTCAAGTTAAGGCATAATCGCTCTGTTGATTTCCCTGGAAGCATTTGAGTATGCCTGTTTACCACAACCTCACCAGGCTTATGTTTTAATCTTTTTATTATTTTAATTTATACTTTGATTACTAGTTGGAACATTTCCCCCATATGATTGTTTTCTACTTGCAATTTCATGTGAATTACCTATAAACATTCTTAAGAATTAAAGGAAAGCATTTCTTAGTGACATAGAGATGAAATGAGATGACATGCCCTAAAAGATAGATACACAGAAGCTTATATTTCCTCAATGATCAGGAGTTCCTAATGTGTAACATTTATTTTCTAAGTGGGGAAAAACAGCTAATATGGATAAGTGTGGTATACATATCCAAACATCCACAAGTAACCCCTGCAAGAAAAGATGGAAGCTAGACCGTGCCTCCACGGCACCGTCAGCCTGCCAACTCCAACAGTGAGACCTTGGAGAGTGGAGGTCAGGGGTTTGGAACAAATCAGAACAGTGGAAACCTTCCCAAGGAACCAGAGCTCAGAGCTCAATATCCAAATTAGCTATGGACAAATTTTTAACTACTTCTGGGCTAATGTTTCCCTCCAAGTAGGGCATTATTTAGAGATTCTTTACACACATTTCAGGTGTCTGAATAATTTAATCTGTGATTTCCTTTTCTCTTTCATAAATACATAGATAAGTAATATAGACTACATTCTACTCAATAACCTCACAGAAAATTTTTCCACGGCTGTCTTGCCCACCTTCCTTCCCCTCCTCAGCTGGTGGAGCTTTGACCTAAATGTGCTCCAAAGGTAGAATCTCTGCTTTAGTCTGCTCTAGTTTTCATCTGTCTTCAGGGATATTCATAAGATGTAATTCTCTGCATGGAACACAGTGTAGATTTATGTATATCAATATTTAAATTAATTTTAATTCCAAGGATTAAAGTATTAAAGCAACGTGGAAGTCTAGCGCATGAATGTGACAATATAAAACTTAAATAGATTCAGATTTAGTGAGTTTTAGGGGATCACCAGAGCTAAATCGGGAATGTTCGCCGATTTAAAGTCGTTTATATTAGGCCATGCAGTGTGGTTATACAATTTTACAAAATTAAAAGGATATTTTAATCTCAGTGCTTCAAAAATAATACAGTGATATGTTGAATTCAGGAGTCAGAAGAAGCTGGCAAAGAGTTCAAAATCGCAAATTTGTTTCTAACTTTATTATCACATTTGTGTTATAGCTGCTTAGATACTTGTTAACTCTCTTGTTGGAAATGTGTCTGAAAGGTAGGGACAAAAATCTGTCTCTGGGGGTCCAGCACCTGCCTTGGAGCTTTGCAGCTTCTCTGAGCTCAGTGAGTGTTTACAGAAGAAATCAATGAATGAGCTACAGAGTGACTTCCTCAAGCACATGTGATTTTTTTTGGTTGTCCTAGTCATTGAATCTTCTCTGTATATTGCTCATTCTGTGTATGTACGTGTATGTGTGTGTGTGCACGCACACATTATATTTTTTACTGTTCTCCCTTGCAGAATAGAAGCTCTTTAGCAAACATATTCTCTGTGGAAGGCAGAACAGTTCCTGCCCTGCCTCCCCCCCGCCCAACCCCGGCCACCAGAGATGTCCAGTACTAATCCCTGGTACCTGTGAATATGTTACTTTACATAGCAAAAGGGGCTTTGAAGACTTGACTAGGTTAAGGGCCTTTTGACAGAAGATGTTCCTGGATTATTCGGGTGGGTCCAAGGCAATCACAAAGGTCCTTAAAATGGAAGAGGGAGGCAGCAGAGGGAGCGAGAGGGATGTCCTATGGGGATTCCATCACTATTGCTGCCTGTGAGGATGCAGGAAGGGGCCACAGCCCAGGTGCACCAGCAGCCTCGATGCTGTGAACAGCGAGAAAACCAACTCTTCCCTGGAGCCTCTAGAAAGCAAGGCAGCCTGGCTGACACCTTTTAGCCCAGCAAGGCCCGTGCCAGATTATCAGAACACTCTAAGATAATAAATGAATAAATAGAGTTTGAGCAACTAAGTTTCTGATCATTTGGTACAGTGGCAGTAGAAAACTAACACAGCCTTTGGTACACCTTTTCATCCCTTCCAGCTCCGGACACAAAGAGCAGTGCGTATCTTCTGCAGGTTCTCGTTCTCATCACTTTATTTTATATCAGTGTTTGCTGCCCGGTTCCAAGCTGGAACAGGACGGCATTAATCAGGATTCCGCTGTTTGCAAAGAACAGAAAGCTAATACCAACTCACTCAAACAAATCTTTTTCTTAATTTTCAAAATGGGGGGGAGGCACATCTCACAAAATAGGACCACTGAGGATTAAAGGTGGCTTCAGTCCCAGCTAAGATGAGGAGGACCCAAGTAATCCACAAAGACTCTGCCTCTCGGATCTGCTTTCCTCTGGAGACAGGCGTCTGTATTTCTAAGATTCGTGTGCTTTAGTGGCAAACTGCCCTCTTTCTTTCAGGGGAAAATATGAATCTGCCCATCTTTGTAGCCTAGGGGCTTGAAAGAGAGCTATGGTTATTCATTGATACATTAAAAAATGCTCCGAATGTGTTGGCTTAAAGTACAAATGTTGCTTTTATTTACTCATGATTCTGCAATTTGGGCAAAGCACATGGGAGACAGCTCATCTCTGCTCCAAGCCACGTCAGGCAGCACAGTTGCAGCTGGAGGATTCACTTCCGAGATGGCCCCACTCCCATAAACTAGTCGGCGCTGGCTGGTGGTTGGAATCGCAGCTGGGGCCCTTGGCTGGGAGACACAGCTCCCCTTCACGGCGCTGCTCCACACCACTGGGCTGAGCTCCTCGCACTCTGGCTGTCTTGGAGCAGTTGGACATTGTGCATGGCGACTGACTTGTCCCAAGCACAAAGTGGAAGCTTCTAGTCTCTTTTAAGGTTTTGCCGCAAACACACCAGGTCACTTGTGCCACATTCTACTGATTGAAGAAGATCCCAGGACCTAGCCCATATTTGAGGAGAGGAGGCTGCATACCCAAGGACATGGCGACCACTGTCGTGGTTCATTGAAGTCACCAGAGGAGCCGTCGCCACAGTGATAATGGAGCTATGGGGGTGATGGTCCAAACACCACCATGGGGAAAACGGTGGGAACAAACCTCGGGTCTCCATAGCCATTTCCTAGAGAGCCAGAAAGTGTTCCCTGCAGCAAAGCTACTTTTCCCTCTACGTATATTTACCGTACATATCATTGTACATGATCTAGAGCTGGACAGCTAATACAACCTAAAAATTTAGGTCTAAGGTTAAGGAATCTCAACCTTTTTTTCAATCAATTTCTCTTACCCTGTGAATGAAAATGGTGATAATATATAGCGAACACAACTGCGAAGGAATTAAATAGTGTGGGATTTATGATGAATGAGCTGTAAGGTGCCCAATGCGGTGGTGTTTATTTGCATTAACCTTTTTTACTGTGACAATTTCTTGGATATTGTAGTGAAATATTTTCACCCTACATCTACTTTGTATGGTTTTTATTTGTTCTCCCCAGAAGAGATTCCAAAGTGTCACATTGTTATGGCTATTTTGTGGCCAAGTTAGAAAATTTGAAATGCATTAAAGTTAGTGTTATCTCTTTAGCAAGGTACAATAAGATTTTTCACATTAACTAACTTTTGTTTATAATATAAGCATACATTTTAGGATATGATGGACTCAAATTACTCTCATTTGAATTTTATATTCAGTGAATGAACATGTGCTATTGGAGATGAGACGGGATTTAGGAAATTTATGTTTAAGGATTATTTAGGATGGAATTGCCAAAGATACTGGAATCTTTAGAACACACTTGTTGATTGATTTTAACTGCAGTAAATATGAAGTAATAACAACTATATAAATTATTCACAGACTAGTGATCCATGTCAGAATTCTTTGGACATTATTTCAGAAAACTCTTTGGCACAGTATTCTTTTTTATAGTTATTTTTTCCTAATCCATGTACAAAAGCGATATAGATCCATATGGAATAGATTAAAGCTGATTCTTTTAAAATTAAGTTAAATATTTTAAAACATTCAAGTGAAGATTTCATGATCTTTCCTACTAAAGCTCTCTTTGGTAATTTATTTATTTTAAATATTATTTTTGTCTTTTAGGAGGCCTTATATAGTGAATGTAAGAGATTTATTAAAAACCTTGGATCTCTTGAGAGTGCTTTAGTACTTAGCCTCAAAATCTGCACATAGGCAAAATTCTTGATATTATGAGTTGGGATTTTCAGTGTAAGAGGATTTAAAATCTCTGCTAAAGCAAGGGCTGGTTAGCTATTTCTGAGCATCGTCATATCAGAGACCTAGCTACTTACCTAATCCCTCAAACTAAAATGGGGCAGGACAGAACACATGACGTAAAGAAGACCAATTCAGACCAAGTGAAAGGCCTCAAATTCTCTTAAAATGGGCCTTTTGTTCTGCAAAGATGCCCTATCCAACTCCAGAAGCAGATAGAATGAATAATCAGTATTTGCAGAGGTATGGATCTCTTTGTATATGCAGATACAGTTCCCTTGGTAAGGATTTCCATTCATTAACATAGTTTGAGACATAGTGTTAGAAAGAGTGAGTGTTTGGGTATTTGCAGATTTGGAGTTAGAAAGACCAATTTCCTACTCACAAGTTATATGACTGAAACCTTCCTAATAACCTTTTTGGTTTTTTCACAATAACCTTTTCAGGTCTCAGACCTCTATGCTCGAGGGGTTGTTCTGATGATCTAATGAGAGAGCGCTAAAATACTTCCCACCCTGCAAAGGACCACGTTATTAAAATGTACACTCTCCTGAATGAGACTACTAAAACATGGTTGAATAACTGGCTGGTAACAATCCATTTAAAAATCCAAGGGGGTTGGATGTGTCTTATTTTTTCAAAATATGTCCACTTAGAGAACATATAGGAGATCCAAAGTTGTCAATGTGTTTCTCTCCATTCTTCTAAAAAAAAAATACTAACCCTCAGGAGAGATGACTGTACAATTGTCTCTGAATAGTTGGGAACTTTATTTTATTAACTACAACGCAGGAGGGTCATGGCTGTTTGTAAAGAGAAATCTGCCCCCTGGCAGGGTCTCTTAAGAAGACTTGTGTCCCTTTGCAGGTCTGGGGATGGTGTGGGATGCGTGGGACCAGCCGGATGTTCCCATTAATTTTGGTTTGTCTGTGTCTCTCTCCCAGCGATCGGCAGGACCCTCATCCCCCGCTACTTCAGCACTGTGTTTGAAGGAGGGGTGACCGACCTGTATTACATTCTCAAACACTCGAAAGAGTCCTACCACAACTCGTCCATCACGGTGGATTGCGACCAGTGTGCCATGGTCACCCAGCACGGGAAGCCCATGTTTACCAAGGTATGGGGTCATTGTTCTTCTCTGGGGGTGTTTAAGGATAATAATGAAAGCTTCCTTCTGCACCCTGGAGCTGATGTCTCACGTCTTGGACACTCAGCACTGTGAGAGCACTTCTTTGTTGGCATGGGCTAGACTCCGAGCAAACGCTGTGCTCAGCTGTGCGCATGTGACATGGAGCATTTGCAAGCATGACAGAGCCTCAAAATTAAGAGAAAGACAGGCTTGGCTGCCTACTAAACTCAGGTGGCTCAAGTGGAATGTTGGTTTTCACACAAAGGATCTTCTACAGTTGAAAGAACATTCTCCTGATGTGGATCATCTGGTTCAGATATAGGCTCCTGTTTATCCAAAGGCCATCTAGAATCACAATTATCATCGTAGTGCCGTTAGTTACTGAAGAAAGTCTATAGGTTACTAAAATCAAACTCTTTTGAAAGCTAAATTCAATGGGAACCAATAGGACAGGGGAAAACATCCAACTAACCACAACTAAACTAAACGTCATCTTTAAGGAACAAAAATATAAAAGACATTCAGGAATTTGGAGTTTAAAGGTGGTTTCCCCAAGTGCTGAGTTCTATGACTGGTCAGGCAGCAAGCTGGTTGTGAGAGCGAGAATGACAAACACAGGGGAGGGAAGGATGAGGATCAAGTCGACCTTTGAGGCAGAATTCAAGGCCCTTTGAAGGAATCGAAATAAAAAAGAGAAAACCCCACCTCCCACACATTCTACACCTATGATCTTTTCCATACACAGATGACTGATATATGGAGTTCTCCCTCTGGGCAAAGATCTTTCTGGAACACTACGGACAATCCCTTTATGTCCTCTCCAGGGGAAAACTAGTAAGAACAAACATTTAACCACAGAATCTGGCAAACAGAAGCTTATTTTAACGAACACCAGTTCATTGAATTTTGACTAACTCAATGTGAAATTAATTTGTAATACAAAATCTGTCCAGAAGGTAACTAGCCATGTAATATGAAAAATAAAGACATTTACTGAAGAAGATACAAAATACAAGAAACACTGTACTTAGGACAATGAGGCCTCAGTCCCCGTTAAAGTAGGTACCTTAGGCCCTCACACAGTTCTCCCAATCACCATCAGCTACCCCATTGTATTTTCCTGACTCTCAAGGTTGGTCTGAAATCTCTTCCCTTTCAAAGGTGACGTTAGTTTTGGGAGAAGCCAGAAGTCGCAGGGTGTCAAATCTGGCCTGTTAGGGAGGCTGAGTCACCTGGGTGATCTGATGTTTCACCAAAGACACTGCATGAGATGTGAAGCATGAACGCAAAATCTGATGCAGATTCATTGCTCTACTTGTTCAGTCGTTTTGAATGCAACAGCTGCACACTACACATGCTCACTCAATGGTGTCTACCCCCACCCACCACTGACTAATACAGTGAAGTTGTCATTGTTCACACGTGCACATTTCAGTGCACTCTCCTTGGCTGCCAGGTGACATCGATGTCACACAAACTGTTCTTGTTATATTAACAGTGGCTGGACTTTTTCCGGACAGACCACCTATTAACAATAGCAGCTGTCTCTTTTAGTTGAAAACACAAAGGACAATCCTCTCTTTACAGTTAAGAGGAGTCGAATTATCAGGGTGAGTTGCAAGAGCCCCAATTATAAAACTGAAGATGTGTTTTTTAATTTACGCACAATATGCCGAAAGAATAAAAATGAAGTGTTTGCTGCTTAAAGCACTCTTTGATCTTGCTGGTGTGGTTTAATCTCTTTGCTGCCCACGATGGTGTTAGAAAAAAAACAAAGGCAAAGATTAGAAAATGCATAAGCACATCATCAAATGCCACTGATTTTATGGTATCTTGACTTTGTCAATTGACATTTTAAATGTAGGGCGGGAGTTGGGCTTTCCCTTTCTTCGTCTTTGACAGCTGAACAGAGAGGACAACTGTCATTCGGAGACAAAGAAGTTCCCACTGTGTGCGGAAGCTGGTGCTGGGAAGAGTTTTGCTACATGGAAAGAAAGGGATGGTCACTTAGATGCTGGTTTAACTCATCTACGTCTCATTTCATTTTGGAGACATGAAACATTTACATAATATTGTAGATCGGATGGATACAAAGATGGATTTCTAGTGTTACAAAGTCTGAGTGCTGCAGAAAAAGCCTTTCTCTTCTGCTTCATTATCTTTATCATTATATTTTTTTGTCAAGGCCTAGCGTTACTTTTAGGTAATTCAAGGAAAACACACAAATTCCTTATGCTTTAAGGGGAAAAATCTATGATAATTACATAAAACTTTTGCCCTAATGAAGGAGCTACTTATAAAACCTGTGGCCACTGATAGAAAAATGTATCTTCTGGTAGCCTTTTTATACATTTCCTCAATTTCTTCCTCAGGCCAAAATTTTTGTATTAATGACAATAGTCACTTGCTCTGAAGATACAGTGCAGTCTACTCAAGGCTGGTTTTAAATCATAAAGAATATCATTCTCCTGGTGGGCTGATAAAGTGTGTTTTTTTTTTTTATTCCAATGAAGAAACTAGGGTTTTCCCTATTGCATTCTTCCTCATTTGGGAATGTTCCCCTCTCAGATGGCTGAGTGGCTGTCCAGGCATCCAAGGCATGTACAAGGAAGACCTGTGCATTCTCCTGCACTCAGCTCTCTGGACCTCAAGCTCCAGGTCTTTAGATCACCCATGTGACTCTCCTCCACGGCAATGCAGCTCTCCAAGTCTTGTAACAAGCATTTCCACGCTGTGATGAAAAATATTACTTTCTGGAAAATCTAGCTTAGCTATGTAGACTTAGTCCAGATGCTAATTATGCACATTTATTTTTAGAAAATGTGAAAGGGTTCTCTTTTTTTTTTTTTTTTGCTCCTTAGTGACTATTACACAACCCAAAGAATCTTTCCAATTTTTCTTTTGTTCTTATATTAATTAAAAATAGCTCATCTTCGTGTAAGAAAATAATCAGGCTATTGAGTATAAAACAGTGGGTTAATGAACTTTCAGTGTCACAAAGAAAAATAGTCTGGAAGTCGATGCTTTATTTTTAAGGGGAACCAGCTATTAGCTACAACATGGCATTACTTAGCACGCTACGTGGGGCCCTGTATCACATTGTTCTAATTTAGACTATCAATAAACTCTAATTCCCCAAAGAGCATTTGAGCCCGTGGTTCTGAGTTGCTTTTATGAAAATTTGGTCAACTGGTGAATCAAAAATCAGCCGCAGTCCTAATCAACAGTAATACTTAATATTCCTCAGGAGTATAGTACACATTTTGCAATTTCCTGATCCTAGGAACATTATAGATTAGGGATAAATATGTAATTAGAGTTTAAAAACATACATTAGGAAGCCTTTCTTTTCTATATTCAATTTCAAATCAAGTTGACAAGAAGGCTTAAGAGTCAGAGGAGCAATCACCTAGGTTTCAAAGTCGAAGCCCCTCGAATTATATCTGAGGGTGTGAACACTGGCAGATGCTGAGATGAGCCCCGTCTGGGGTACACGTTGGGTGGCGTTTGGGTTTTACAAACTAGAACAGTAATCACAGCCGTGAACTGATGCCCTCGTCACTTCTGTGACTGCAGGTATATTTTTTTCTGGTCTCAGTGATTTACTAAGAAGTGATTTCCTACTACAACCAGGCATCGTGGGAGCGTACCCACCCATCTCCTGAGTACTCATTCTTGTCTTTGACAGCTCATCATTCCAGCCTTAGCCACATTCTGCCATGTTGTCCTCCAAGCTGTAGACATTTGTACTTTTATGTTGACTAACCAAGTTATTATAACATCAGGGACCATATTGCTCTAATTTATGCATATGTGAGTCTATATGCATTTACTCATACAGTATCTCTAAGTAAAATACAATGAGCTTTAGGCAACTCTTAATCTAAAAGCACTACTTAGTGCTTCCCCATTGGTGAATTCATAGAGACCTGGGGAGAGTGGAGCTCTTGGAGAGGCCCCTCGCCCCTCACCCCTTCCCACATCTCTTGCCCTATACATCTCTATCTGGCTGTTCCTGAGTTGTATCCTTTTATAATAAGCTAGTATAATAATAATAATAATAATAATAATAATAATAATAATAATACTATTCTATGCATACTGTTGCAGGCACAAAGACCAAAACAAGTAAATAAACACTCACACCTTAAAAGCTCTATGAGAATAGCATTGTATATGTAACTACATGGTCCATATTGCTTCACAACCAGTCAAAGAAAGAAAAGGGTTAAAAAGCTACCAGTTAGTTTGAGAAATGTTCTTTTTTAGTTCTCTTGTCCCTGGCCTAGTCTCAAGCTAGCACGTGACAGGCGAAATGCCTGCCAGCCTCTTTCTTGTTGATCCTCCCGAGACCATCTGTGCTGGGGGCATTGATTAGAGTGTGTCTGCTGGGATTACATCTTTTCTGTTGCCATGCCAACTAATCAGCTGATTTTGGTTACCACAGAAACAAAATGTCAGAGCACATAGTAAGGTAACATGAATTCAGCACAACAGAAAATGTTTTCTTAATTGGGGACCCTTTTGATTTTGGATTCCAAGTGAAAGGCAGCTTTTTCAAAGAAGCAGGGGGGTAACTTTAGATAAAAGCCACATTAATTGTATTGATTAAGAGGAATGCAGAGAATTTTTTTCTGAGGAGAGAAAATTCATTCCCCTGTATAAGCAATGCCCATTTCCTACCATTTCCAAACAAGAAATTTATATATACATATATAAATTTTATATATATATTCATATATATATATATATGGAGAGAGAGAGAGACTATTCCATTTGCTGATTACTGCATATGAAATAAACCACACAGACTTCTATTCCCTTCAACTTCCAAGACAGAGGCAGGGGTGGAAAGGCTTTATGAGCCTTGGAAGGAGGCCGTGGGATAATTACTTGGGGAAGACCAGCAGTGACCAATTCTCCTCCATCCTTTCATTTAGGAAAGCATCCAACATAGTCGACTCAGTTTCGATTCTAAAGACTATTCTCGCACATGATCTGCCCTGCATAGAAGTGACCCCCTGGTTTTAGCTAAGAAAGGAGGAGCCCAAGGGTAGTCACAACTTTCTCTTTTGTAGCCCCCACGACAGTTTGGCTGCCAGAAGTGTCCTCGACCAGTGGGCTGTCTCACAGAAAACAAGAGACCCAATTTCACTCAACTTTTCAGATGCTCCAGTCCAGTAATTCATCAGGAGGACCAGATCCAGGCCTTCCCATTATGACATTCTGGTCCAGTAGAGGCAAACCAGAGCCTCCACCTGCCCTGGGTTGGTGGCTCATAAACACAAAACAAATAGATTAGATCATCTAAAAGCATGGCATTTAACTGGATAATACTCATTTAAACATCCTATAGTCCTCTCTGTTAAAAGAAAGCAACACAGGAGTATAACATCCAAATATTCCTGGCCTTGTTGTCCAGGCATTCCCCTGTCATTTGCTGGCTGTGGTCACCTCCCTTTTGTGAAATTCTTCACTGCAGGTGGCTTCTGTCATGCTAACACCCCAGGGGAAATTATGTGGCTTAATCTCCATGGAACTCTTTGGAAACCCTTGCTAAATTAATTCCAATGCTGAGATGCTCTAGAGGAGTGGTCTGGGGACACTAGAGTCTTCCACATGTCAGTGCGTGCAACTGCCATGGCTAAGATCAGAAACAGCTCTGAAGACCACTCAGCTGAGGAGTGTGGGGGCAAGGTGCCCAGATGCCTGAAATGACCTACAGATTCTGCTAATTGGAATTGAGTTAGAGGTCTTCACCCAGATTATCAATAATTATCTTCCAGTGCTTCTGAGACCTTTGATAAAGTAAGAATGGCAGGCATTGACAGCATCTTTCTTAAGAAGTGCCCTATCTCCACATGTTACTAAGTCTCCTGTACTGGTGTTTATAGCTGGCTTACAGAAAATACTACCTTAAATTACAGTCAACCAAAGGCACCCAGCCCAGTGCCTAGGACCTAAATGGAACTCAATATGGTGGCTTTCGTATTAAATTCCCAGGGAGAAAGTGAGTATTAATATTTCATAAAAGGCTGATATAAATTGCCAGTTATCTTTATAGACTATAGTTTTAGAAATGATCATATCCCTATTGAGTTAATCACTATGTTTTTTCTTTTAAATTGTGTAATGCAATGATTTCCAAAGCTTTGTTTTTGTTTTTTTTTCTTACCATAGGAAATATTTCTTTGAAACATTTTGGTCAGAAGCCCAACGTAGTGAAACAAATAAAACTGGAGCTGATCTGATTGCATTGAAGATGGGAAGGGATCTCGGAGTTCAGGCGGAGGCCAAGCCTTCCCAGCAGAGCCCCCGAGATGCCTCTCCTGAACCCTAGGTCTCACACAGCACTGCCTGTCTAGGGTTCTGTGTTCCCTAGCTGCATTTCTTTTATCTCTAGACCTGTTATTTACTGCCAACCCATTATGTGCTGGGTGCAGTGCTAGACAATCTACACACAAAATTTTCTTTTATATATTTTTCTAACAGCCCTGCCTGAGGACATTTTAATTCTCATTTTACAAATGTGGACATTGAAACTGAGGGAATTTGATGGTCCCAAAGTTTAAAAATGAGTGAAAAACAGAGTCAGGATTCGAATCCAGTAATTCCTGGCACCAAAGCCGCCACCCACTATTTTTGTACGGACGGCATCTCTAAGGTCAGCGTGGACCGAGTAATGAGTCGTAATGATTTAAACTGGACCAGTGTGTGACCGCCACTGCCCATCTTAGAGTTGAAATAGACTCAGTGGTGTGAGATTGCCTAGTATTTTCTCACACTTAAAAGCTATTAACAGTGAAAATAAAAGTAAATAAAATAGGAACTCCATGCTAAAAATGATCTGAATATCAAAAGAAGATTAAAAAGCTCCCCTACCATAAATAAATAAATAAAAAGCTCCCCTATCACTAAACCGTCTATCAAGGAAGGGAGCCTCAGAAATTCTTTTTTATTAATAACACATATTTTTCTTAGAAAGATAAATTTGCCACCACCCCCAAAGGCTGGCCATTTATGCAATCAGAATTTGTCGTTGCTGATATGATGTGATTTAAGGAATGTACTCTAAACAGGCTTTGAATTTCCACATGTCAGTAACTGACACCCACTGCCTTGGGTTAAACATTGTCCTCTGGAATTTTTCCTCGGAAATGAGAACCTCTGGTTGGATAATCTTAATAGTATGTCACACTTCAGCATGAATAATTAGATATGTTCTCCCAAAGTAGGAGCAACTAAAATTAGAACAAGAGTGCACGCTCCTATCTTCTTAAGATTCATGAAACTGAAAAACAGAAGTTGGTAGGAGGGTGCCATTTTATGAGGTTCATTCTCTGTGCCATGCGTTTTGGACATCATCTTGCTGGAAGGTGGGGTTTGTGAGCGTCGTTACAAGTAAAGAAATGGAGGCTCACAGTTCCAGCCATAACTAACAGGGTTGCGACTGGGTCATAAGAAACTACCTGTCTTTTGAACCCACTGGTTCTTGGGCTTGCACCTGTCTCAGTAATGCCATGGATAAGCCACTTGTGTCCCGTTTTGTCAAGATCCAGAGCCACCCAAGGACAGTCGGGGAGACCACGTTGAGCAGCTGACGTGTGATTTAGAGAAATCCGGCATTCACAACGTGCACAGCAAATGAGTGTGTTGTTTGTCGCTTCTAGGTGTGTACAGAAGGCAGACTGATCTTGGAGTTCACCTTTGATGATCTCATGAGAATAAAAACATGGCACTTTACCATTAGACAATACAGAGAGCTAGTCCCAAGAAGCATTCTAGCCATGCATGTAAGTAATTTCCTTTCTCTTTCACTTTCTTTCCTGTTACCCCTCATTTTATTCAAAGAGGAAAAGTATAGTTTCTCCATGAGAGAATTCCAGTAGTCTTCACACGTTACCTAATTAATGCCAAATGTTGAGTTTTTCCCTCAACCGTTTTAATCTACCAGCCCCTTTTCTCCTTTGTTTCCAGTGTGGTGAATTCAGAGCCTTTTCTGTTTTGTTTTGATACTTTATTATTTTAAACTCTAAATTGAGGTTACCACAATAAACTGTGCTTTTCTTTAATTCCATTCAGTCATTATCCAGTACTGCTCTGCCTGGGCTAATAAACTGGTTATTTATAACTGAGAAAAGAAA
Organism: Macrotus californicus; assembly: GCA_007922815.1. Classification (NCBI taxonomy): domain Eukaryota; kingdom Metazoa; phylum Chordata; class Mammalia; order Chiroptera; family Phyllostomidae; genus Macrotus; species Macrotus californicus. The sequence continues at coordinate 12,860 of VMDR010011292.1, read as the reverse complement.
TAAGACAAGAAGTAAGAAAAACAGTTTCCAGTTTTGATTGGAACCATCTGAGGGGACACGGGGCTCACGGACCTCCGATCTGTGTCAAATGGAGTTCACCCTTTCTAACCAGTGTTGGAATGAGCTAGAATATTTGGGGTTCTCTTGGCTTCTGTTGGACGTAAATCACTTCAAATTTGTTGAACACCAACTAAGTACAAGAGTGCATTCGATGCCAATCTGGAGATACGTTGTAAAGGGAAGACTTGAAGGGAACTCATCAGGGCAATCTCTGAAGAAGTCAAAAGGCATTGCCTTAAATAAGCCCCTTCCCTTTCATATAGGACACAGCACTTTCTGTGAAAAAGCTTGGGAGGAAACTCAGAATTAATGAGCCTGATGTTGAAGACCCAATATAATCAAAAGAAAATAAGATAACAGTAGTTGGCATTTGTTGGGTGTTTTCTGTGCCAGGCCTTGTCCTAGGCACTTTACGCATATTATAATTAATCCCCACAGTAACTTACAGGAATGAGTTGTCGTTCCTTATTCCTGTTTTAGAAGGGGGGAAACTGAGGCTCAGCGCAGTTCAATCAGTTGCCCAGTGTTTTTCCATCTGAAAGGGGCAAAATCAAGATGTCAACTCAGCTGGCTCTATTTCCAAAACCTAGATTGATAGGCCAAGTGTCTCCTAACTATCCGACTCCAGACCCCTCTCCAGGCTTTTGTCCTCAACCCTCTCCTCACCAATGATTGACCCAATCTCTGCCCTTGTGTTCTCTTCCGTGGCCACGCCCACACCCTCCCTCTCCTACTCCATTGCTCCTGCCTCTGCATGGCCCAAGTCTTTCTCAGTTTTCAAAGCCCTGTTCATATCCTCCACTCTCCTTGAAGCAGTCTGGAGTAGCCACTCTTACTATTCTCAAGATAGATTGAGGGCAGTGGGCCTAAGCCTGGGCCCTGAAAGGAGACAATGTACGTTTGTATCTTTGCTCCTGTGCGCCCTTGGTCAAGTGACACTGATTTCTCTGTGCTTTCAGTCCTTCATCTATAAAATCAATATAGTAATAGAGTGTGCCTTAGAGGATTGGTTTGAGGACTAAGCGTTCATGCATCTAAGGAACATAGAACAGGGCCTGGCACATAGTAGGTCCTCTGCAAGAACGGTGACCGGTTTGTAGCAGCAACAGCCACACCCTTCTATTCGTTTATTATTCTCCTATTGTCCGACTATAATGTTGGCTCCTTGAGGCTGAGCATGACTACTTGATGCATCTCTGTGTGGAACTAGCTTTTCTTGGCATGAGGGAGGTTCAATAAATACTGGCCACATGTCCAGAGAGGACCCCTTTTCCAGAAAGTGATGTGAAAAGTGATACATTCTGCTGTCTCCTACATTTTGTTTTCTCTCTATATGTACACAGAGCCAAATGGTTGCATCACTGTGAGGAAATTCTTTAGAAAAGCGTTAATAGAACCTAGACAGTCTCATGAATGCAGATACGGAGTAAAGGGATATTTATTCAAGTCTCCCCCTGTTTAGCTCCAGTTCTCTCATACCAATTAAGAAAGAAGGAAGACGGAAAGAAAGCGTCATCCAAGAGATTCATCTTAAAATAATATCCAGAAAGAATTCTCATTTTTTTCTAGCCAAACAGTACATTTGAGGTGGCCCATGGAATGTGAGTTATATCCCTCTTTTAAATGTGGCTGATATTTTGGAAAATGTGGTGATTACCTTATGGTCATGTGGGATGAAAATGGTTGAGGACATCTGTTTCTAGCCTCAGTTTAATGGAGAGGAGAGTTCAAATTCTTAAATGTAGTATGTAAATTTATTTGATGCATAAATGTTACATATATATGTGCGCCATGGCAGTTGCAAAGTTTTTAAATATAGTCCTCAACTGCATGTTGTTAAAACAACACTATTGCCGCAGGAAACAAAGGCTCATTCTAAAGCAGGGCTCCCCCAGATAAGGAGGCCACGCCCTGTCTGGTAAGTCCTAGAGACCTAGAGGTGTCCTGGTAGGTGTGAACCACCCTCCTCTGAAGCCACACAGCCTCTCACAGAGCAAGTAAAGTCGTTTCTCCCAAGGTCTGAAAGCACATCTGACTCTCTTTGGTTCTCCTTGGCCATAGGTCTCACACTGGTGACTCACAAGTGTCCTTAAGCATTACATGCAAGTGTCTTGAAATGCAAATTAAATGATCCCCAGCACCCTGGTCCTCCAAGAAAAATAGGCAGGGTCAAGATTGTATTTCCCAGCAGCTATAGCACAGTCTGAGACATTCTTGAGATCATCTTGCAGGGATAAATAGACATGATTTTTTTCCTGTTTAGGCACAAGATCCTCAGGTCCTGGATCAGCTGTCCAAAAACATCACCAGGATGGGGCTAACGAATTTTACTCTCAACTACCTCAGGGTAAGACCAATGTGATGATTATATCTCCTGGTGAGTTTGAAGAGGTCTATAGAGGTTTTTATGTTTCTTGAATCAAGGAGTTAATATAGCCCAATATGTATGTCTTGTACCAGGATGTGTGTGTGTGTGTGTGTGTGTGTTTGTGTGTGTGTGTGGTCAACAGAGGAAGGAATTTGATTAACAAGCATCAAACTTAGACTTTGTGGGGGTTGAGCCTCCTTTTTACATTTGTATCACTTTTGGAATTAGCTATTCAAAGGCTGGCAATGTTTGTCCTAAAATGCCTTGGTGCTGTGTCCCTTTCGGTTGTCTCAAGTTTGTAACGTGCTGTTGTGGAGTTCACAACCCCTGCGGCTCTACCTAGGAACTGATCACCCCTGAGGAGACTCAGGGTGCCCTCCAGAGACAGTCCCCGAAGAAAGTCCAACCAGTGCTGTGGCACAGACATGGGTTTCTAAGGCTTCTTAGGGATCCTCTCTGTGCCGTGTAACAGATTTTCTGGTATGGATCTAAAGTCAGTTTTCATTTAAAAAAATTAAGTGTTAGGCAAAAGTTCTCTACCTACATAATACTGAGAGCCTCCGAATCTGGTCTAACAGGGTAACATATATCACACCGGTTTTTAGTGGAATTACACATGTCACGTTGGAGGTAAGGGGTGTGATTTCCTCCCTAAAGCCAGCATTGTGCTCCAGAATCACCCAGAATGAGGCAGCCACGGTCCACATTGCTTTGCCTCTGCATGCTATGTTCCTTTATTGTACTGGGTGGTGTTCACTTCTCCAGGGACCACCCTCCACCTCCATCCCACAGTTCATACTCTTCTTTCTCCATCCTTAAGTGCCCTGCAAGTTAGTGAGTTCAGTTTGGTATTCATGATTATGTTCATGTACGTTGAAATGCTGAAATGCTTTGGCCAGACTTTCTCTTCTCTAAGTTAAGAGGGATTTGGACAAATGTTTTCAAGTCCTCCACTCATTGCCATGTATCAGGTGCTAGGAGGTGCTGAAGGCTCAAAAGTTATGGCACCGGCCATCAAGAAAATCACTCCTGTGAGGGTCAGACCCACAGACAGAGAACAGTGTATACAACATGGTAAATACCATAATAGAAGTTTCCAGATGGAATTATGGAAATACGAAACAGAGATCTCAGAAGCATCATAGATGGCTTTCTGGAGGAGATGATACCTGAGTTGGGTGTGAGAGAATGAATAAAGGCAAACCAGGGGAAAGGGCTGGAGGGCCATTTCCATCTGAGGGAAAAGGAGGAAAAAGTAGGGGCTGGAATTTCCAAGCAGTTCGATGATGCTGGACACAAAGTGAGAAGCCAGGACAGGCAGGGGAGAGAGCTAATTGGGAGTCAGGTCTTGGAGCAACTGGCCAGCCACACTGCTGTGCCAGGAGCCTCTGAAAGGATTAAATCTGAGAATGGCAAGGTCCTCCTCCTGAGCAGAGGGAGAAGACACCTTTATTATTCATCCTAGATGCCCCAGAGCCAAATCCCAACACAGCGAGAGCCAGAGTCAGCCTCGTACCCCACCTCCTTACTGCAATACCCTCCCCATTTTGACAGACCCAAACCAGGTTGCTCTCAGGGGCAAATCAGAGTCTGCCTGGGGTGGGGTGGGTGGGAGGGGTCGGCAGGCGGTTTCTCTCAGCCGGGATAGCTGTGGCTATATTCTCTCAAATCTACAGGCTCTGCATTCAGACCTGCCCCACCATGGGCACGTGGGTGCAGAAGGGGGGTTAGCAAGGCCTGGGGGTTCAGGGTTTGTGGCGTTGTTCTATCAAAGGCTGCTCTGCACTGCTGGGCATTTCATCTCTTCAGGGGCCTTGAGAAGTTGAGTTTAAACCATCTGAAGTTGCCTCTTCTCGGGCAGATAAAGCAGTTCCACACTGTATGTCCTTAGCTGACCCCACAGAGGAATCTGGGACTTTGGTGTCTATCCTAGGCTTGTTGCTAACCCTCCAGTGAGGTATTAGATAGATTCTTTATTATATCCTTTAGCTGCATTTAACTCAGGTGGATAAATGCTGAACTTCCTCCCTCCCTGAGCCCCTCTGATTGTCATCAGTAAAATGGTGACCTTCACCCTGGGGTCAGTAAGGCGCCCCCGGTCCCCAGGTCCTGCAGTTCTCTGATTCTTACTTAGGGAGACTAAGGAGACCATACCTGCAAAGGGGTGACGAGAGTACCAGCTCCTCTCCAGACAGTGACACAAGGAGACCATTTATGGGTTGGGCCACATACAAGAGCGTTCCCAAGACCACCATTTAATGCAGTGCTTGCTGCACACTGTGCTGTGCTGGCCATACCTGTCCCGACTTGACTGGTCTTCACAATGGCCCACATGCACGAGCATCATTTCTGCAAGAGAGCCAGGTGCAGAGGGTGGGAGTGAAAGAAGTCAGTTTCCCAGCTTTATATCACTCACCAAGTGGCAGAAGCGAGACATGAACTTGGGTAGGCTGGCTCTAGAATCCAGGTGCTTTGTGGCAAAATTCTGTACCTTTCAAGTAAGAATGTAGAATGATAATATAGATAGGAACTGGATCATGTCTTTCTTACCTTGATGGGAGATTCAGCATCTGTCATTGGGTCCTTCATCCACTCTGCCAAAAGTAATATCTTCACCTTGTTGTAGAGTTTAGGGTAAGGACTAAGTGAGACAATTCCTGCAAAGAGCTTAGCACAGTGTCGAGGGACATAAAGTGCCCAGTTAGTGATCATTGTCATATGTTATTAAGCATCTACCATGTGCCTATCAACATTCTTCATACTGGAACCACTTAGAGCAGCATGGTACCCAGCTCTCCCCTCTCCTCCTGGGTCTACCTGACACTGTTTCCCTGGCTCATGCATCTTGGTTCAGCAGCTGCTTGCCTTTCTGCCTTCATTTCTCCCTTTGCTCACTCACTCGATCATGTCTCCATCTATTGATTGGTCAGGACACTTTTGTTGAGCCCGCTTTATTTTTATGGCAGCATGCCAGGTATGGCCCATCATTGTGGCAAAGATATGGCCCCCTTCCCAAGACAGCACTAACGGGCTGGTGGCTGAGGGCAGTGGTCTGTGGTCACCTACAGCTCCAAGGAGGTGCACTGATGTGGAGGGGTGTGTGAGGCCCATGAGAGCCTAGGGAAGGATCCATGGGTCTCAGAAAGAGGGTCAGGATAGAAGCAACTCCTCAGAGCAGCTGTGTGCCACTTGGCAGGTCATGGCTGAGCAGAATCTGGAACTCAGTGCCCAAAGCCTGTGCCCATGGCTTCCATGAAGAGACCTGGTCTCGGGAGTGTTCACTGAGAATGACACACCAGCGTGCTTTCTTCAGTTTAGACCTGGGGTCTAAGATGTCCCCAGTGTTCTTGTCATCCAACACTTGTAAGACAGCTGTGCTGTCAAAAATGCATTCATCTATAAAATTGCTTTAAAACCTGGCGCTTCCCCATCCTTCGGAGGAATGGAGCCTTTGCCTCAAGCCCCAGAAGGCCATCTGAAATACTGTTTAAGTAGGATGAGTGAGGAGTTTCAATATGCTTGTCTTCTGTGCAACAAAATTAAGCAGGACAAAAAGTAAGTCACCCAGCAGTGACAGTCACCCAGTTTTGCCAAAACAAATCCATTTATTCCTGTGAACTCCAGGTCCTTGTCAGGAGGCCTGTGGCCAGAGCACATGCAGAGCTGACCCAGGTCGCTCTTGTCATCGGAGGGAGGAGCAGGCGGAGCACAGTGGCCCAGCCGTGAAACTGCACCCAGATGCTTGTCTGGCAACACTTTGTGAGAAGGACTCTGGTGACAACAGAACAGCTGTTGTCATTAGATTTGAGTTGTCAAATTGCAGCCGATGCTTCCCGTCACCTCCCAGCATCACCAGGCTATGCTAAATGGTGGCTGGCTTGCTGGCCCAGGGGAGCGGCAGCTGGAGGCTGCTGAGCAGGAATGGCCCTCTGATGAGGTACGGTCAGTCACACTTCATCTAGAGGCCACCTCCATTGACACCGGGAGGCTGAGCTTGCTGATTGAGTGTCCTTGTGGTGGTTATCCAGACTGGGGGGGAACAGGCCTGTGGTGTGACGAAGGCACAGCTTCAAGGCTGTTGGCTTGTCCAGAAACTGGGTGGTACAGTTCACAAACCATGTCCGCCATCTCCTGAGACCTCCCTCAGTCAGTGCATTCTGGCGAGGGGACTAGAGACTGAGAATGGGGTGCAAGAGCCGAGCTGGAATCAGGAATGTGTCCTGAGCCACAGTTTTGGGAAAGCAGCAAGTCCTGCCGTACCCCTGGCATTTCATAAAGAGATCCAGTCCGGCAGCCACGGTCAGACAGGTGCAGTTGGATAGATGTGGAGGCATCAAGTCAACGAGACCCAGCTGTGGAGTCCTGTCAGCTCCCACCAGATCTGCTTTGCCCATTTCTTCATTATTCATTCCACAAGCATCCACTGCACACCTTCCCTGTGCCGGGCCTCCACCGCCCTCAAGGAGGGCACTGCCTACTTAGGTGAGAAAGAAAAACAAACGTGCTGGGAGAGAGCTCCGTCCCGGGCGCAGAACTAAACATAGAAGGTAAAACACTTATTGAGCACTATGGGCCAGATGCCACAGCTAGGCACTTTGCAGAGTCTTTTTCAAATACAACAGCCCTGTGAGACGGGGGCTTTTTCTAAGTCCTCCTTTGCAGGTGAGGGCGCTGAGGCACAGAAAAGTAACTACCAAAGGTCATAGAGCTGGTAAGTGGCTTAGTAGGGCTTTGGGGTAGCCTGGTTGTGTTTTTAAATTTTAAGTCCATCACCTAACCTAGGAACACTTTGGTGGTATCTGCTATGTGTCACACACACAAGGGGGTGTTTACAAAAATGGAGAAGGTGTTTTCCCTTTCCCAAGGAGCTGAAGATGTTACAAATAGGTCTGTTTCCAGCTCCCACTGTCCAACCTCAGCTGGGGACACATGCCCAGAGACAAGACAAGAAAGAACGCAGTGGAGCTACAAATGTCTTCATGGTGATTCTTGTTGTCCAGTTTCTTTGGCCAGATTTCTTCGTTGCTGGGACACGTAAACTTTTTTGTGCGTTATGTTTAATGTGATTCTAAAACAGCTCATCCCGTATCCCAGCCAAAAGACACTTTCTTTGTGTTCCCCTTACTCTTTCTCCATGCATATGCATAGTCTCCGCATAAATGTAAACAGTAAACATACATTTTCTTAATGTTATTTGGTAAACACTTTAGCCTATTTCTACACAGGCATCCTATTAACCATTTCTAATAGCTGCAAAATATTCCCGTGGGGTGCTACGACAGTCTTTATTTCCTCTTTTCTCTGAATGTCGAGCACTGAAGTAATGAAGGTCCAGTTGCTGCTGTCTTGAATTCTTTTCCTCCAAACACCTGTGCCATGCGCTGCTCCCCGTGGCATTCTCTGTGCGCAGAAGGCTGAGCTATGGGGCCATGTGTGAAGGACAAGAACATGCTGTGGATTCAGAGAGACGTGGGTTCAAATCCAAACCCCCTTCCTATGGACAGGGGCCTTCAGCAAGTTGTTCCCTTCCTGTGAAGCCCTCTTTCCTTCTCTGGAAATTGGGAAGAATAATTCCACATGTTGGCAGAATCTGTAAGATTAGAAGAGTTAAAGTCGAAGGAGCGAACGGAGTACCAGTCCTCTCCAGTGCTGTCTAAGAGCAAATCAGGCTTCAGTGCTCACTTCTCATGTAATGTTGATCAATTGCCTTAATTACCTGGCACCCCAGGTTTTTCACGTGTGAAGGATCATGCACACTGTGAATCCTGGTACGTGTGTCACAGGTGAAGGTTACAGTGATAGTGTGTGTGAAGAGCACATTTAAATTACGGCACCGGGAAGCCAAGTCAGTCTCCTCCCATTTATCATCTCCTATACATTGGTCATGGCCTTGAAGTCATCACTGAGATTCTGAAGCCGTGTGATAGATCAGAAAAAAGAGAAATCAGTGATTAATGATATCTGCCAACGAGGGTAACAGGAAGGAGCCTGAGACACGTGCATATATTTGGCATCTTCCCCAATATTAACGTTAGTACAAATGTAGTCATTATCACTGGGTGTTATCAATACTATCGATAAGCTCTTTGTTGCCGTTAAACAAGTCTAACTCTTCAAATAAGCAGCAGCACCTCTTGGGCTTGAAAGCATTCAGGCCCCACAGCAATGTTTTCTGATCCTGTACCTTTAATTTCCCCAGTGAAGAAAGAGTTTTGTTGTGGTTGTCATTATACTTTAAAGAATATTGGTCCCTGCATGTAGCTTCCACTGACAGCAAAGGAGCATAGTCCAGGGCCTCAAAGAGCCGGGTGATTCGCTTTGGAAAATGACCCCCCTACCGTAAGGCACGGAGGGGCCTCCAGGAGAATGAGCTAACTGGAGGCAGCATTTGGAACACTGCCGAGGTGTTTTGTTTTCTGTTTTTGTAAGGCTGCACTGCCAGCCTGGATATTTTCCTTGGTCTCCTGCATGAGAAGGGATTGCAGCACAGCTCCTTTCCCACCTAAATGCTAAGGCTGAGGAGAACGGGGCCCTGCGACGTGAATCTGACTCAGAGCTAAGCTCCTGTGTATCCGAGGACCATGGAGGATCACAGTTAACATCCTGTTACCATTAGGTGTTAAAGGAATTCTGTATGTTCTCAATAAAATGATGAGGTAGGTATTATTATCCCCATTTGACAGATAAAAGCTTGTCACTGCCTCGGGTCACCACACTAGTCCAGGACAGCTTTTCCAGGCTCAGGTCTGGCTTGCTCCCCCAGCCTGCTCCATGCTCCACTGCTAGTGAAAACTGGCTACGTGGAGCAGCCCCACGTGGGACAGACAGTGATTTCTGAGTGAGGGACTGGCCTCCGAGACAAAGCTGCAGCATTTCCTTCTGACTGTTCCACCCCTCGCCTCCTCCTCAGAGAGAGGCTTCATCTCAGAGGAGGCCGAGAAAGGCCTTCCGAGCCATGGGAACGCTCCACACGCAGAATGATTAAGACTCAGAGCACCCGAAGGGGACTTGTAATTGCATTTGGAATGGAAAAGTAGTGCATATGACGACGTGATGAGGGAATTAAAGAAGTGACACAAGCCAACACACAGACATAGCAGTTTCTAGAAAGCAGGACTTTCTAAAAGTCAAGCCAGAGGGAATGGCTATCAAGAGATTAAAAGAAAATATATATACGTACACGTGTACGCACAAACAAAAACGGTCTTTTAACAGCAATTCTAACTGAAGACAATTTCACAGGCACAGAGGCTTCTAAAATTCTTAGCCTTGAAACTACAAATGGGGCCAGGATTAAAGAAAGTAATTTCCCAATCTCAGACAGTAGAGAAAGAGAAAGAAATTGTTATTTACCAAGACATTGAGATTCGAGGGAGATGGAACGGTGAGAAATTGGCGGTCTGAAGGGACAAAAAGCTGAGGGATTGCAAAGTTAAGTACAAGATGGAGCCCAGAGTTCATCCTCCTGAGAAATAGCCTTTTCTGATCGTCTAGAATGGTATAAAAAAACATGGAAGGTTTGGGTTTAATTTAATCTAGTTTTAGATCATAGGCAGGGAAGTATCCTGAAATAAGAAGCAGGCTAGGTTTTGTCACTGCTTGGTCATGAGGTTCCAGAGCTTTCTCTGTGTCTGGTGTCTGGCCGCTCTCCACCTGTGCTCAGGTACCGTCTTGTTGCCCAGACCAAACTCTTTAACGACAGTGACTGTGGGTAGGTAGATTGTACAGCCTCAACCTCTGTCCCTAGCTGGTCCAAGGAATGTAGTCAGTAAATAACAAACAAATATCTGAAAAGGGGAGGGCAGATGAGGTTCAAGTCTCTGGTCTTGATCTACATAGTGAGCTTGGAATGACTATAAACATGCACCGTAATGAAGAGAAAACAAGTAAACTTTAATCTGTTCACCATACACCTCCCAGAGAAGAAGGGAGGGCAGTGCGCTGGCATCGTTGAGTGCCTACTGTAGTCGAGACGCAAACTTGGTTTTGTTTTATCCTCACAAGCTTAGGAGGGAGGTGTTAGTGACCTGATTTTACAGAAGAAGAAACTGAGGCTCATAAAGGTTCTGGGAGTCATCTGAGGTCATTCAGGGGCAAACTGCCAGGCTGGGACTGGATCCCAGGTTGGCCTAATGCCATCACCACTTTGTCATGTTGCAGAAATGTCACCCCCTAACAAGAGCTGGATTGAAGACCTAGATTAGGTTAGTCATATCTACAGACATGATGAGGCTGTTTTCCCAAATTGTCAACAGGAAGTTGTCAACAGATGCAACAGATGGAGAACACTGAACCCCCAAGTACAACGGGGTCAAATCCCTGACTGGGCTCACCCCACGGTGTCTCACATCCGTTTATCTCAAGACTTCCAGAATTCCAGGCCTCGAGGCCATCAGTCAACTCCCAGATTTTTATCTCCAGACCTCTGTTCCTAGTGCCTAAACCTGTATTTTAAAAACATGGATCATGTCATGTCCCTCCGAGGTGGACCTTCAACCCATCCACTCAAATCCACCTGGTGAAAACCCTGCAAGGCCTATGGGCTCCGACCTCCCAGCATCCTCTCATTGCAGCCTCCAGGCTCCCGGTCTGCATTTCTAACACACCAAGTGTCTCCCCATGGCAGGGCCTTTGTCCTTGCTTATCACACCGCTAATCTAGCTACAGAACCTTGAGCAATTGTCTTCCCTTTCAGGGCCCCAATGTTCTCTTCAATAAAATGGAGATAATAGTCCCTCACCTCACGGAATTGCTGAGGGGGTAAATGAAATGATATTGGTAAAGTGCTTAGATTGAAGCCTGGCACATAGTAAATCTATATTTGCTATTTTAGCATCATCATCACCACCACCGCCACCATCGCCATCATCATCATCATCTCCACTATCTAGAATGCTCTGGCCAGATTTTTGCATGGCTGGTCACTATTATTCAGGTCTTAAGACTCATCTCCTCCTGCAAGAGGTCTTTTCTGGTCAGCCTATGTACAGTGGCCTTGCCCTGCCAGTAATTTCTCTCACGCCTCGTTACCTGTCTTGTTTTCTTTGTGGCATTTTCATCATTTGAATTCTCTTGCATAATCCTACTTTACTCTCCTATTTCCTTGCCTCTCATGCCTGCCACTGGAGTTTAAATGTTTTGAAAGCAGGAATCACGTACCTTTTTCCCTATCAGCAGTGAATAGAGTCCATAATTTTACATCTACTCTACCTGAGATGTGCTCCTTGAGAAGTTGGACGTTCTAAAGAGCCAACCATTTACAAAACCCAAAATCCAAGTGTTGCCTTGGAACACTTGATTGCACTTTTATGAAGGCTCTTAAGCATCCTTGACATTTCACACTCAATGCCTGGAGCACTTTTCATCCGTGCATTTGATGTTCTTCTTTGCAATTCATAAGCAACCTTCTCTGTGAGGGTAGGTGAGGGATGTCATTAACTTTATTCGATCAATGTTCCTCATTGGTAAATCAAGGGATGTTAAGAACACCTTCTAAGGACTTCTATTTAAGCATTCTGAAAAGAAGGAACACAAAACAGAAATGTTAACAAATACAGAAAATAAAGTGTTAATAAGTCCCATGCAAGATATGAGGAAACTGAAACCAAGATGTTGGACAGCTGGAAGGAGGTTGGATGCAAGGCTCCCTACCTGGTAGTAGTATCGGATGGGTTCTGGTTTTCTTTTTGTCTTGGTATGCCATTTGTAGGACTCATTCACATCCATTCAATCCACAAACAATTATTGAGCACCTACTGTATGCTTGGGTCTACTCTGGTCTCTAACGAGAAAATTTCCTAATTGATATTAAATGTTTCTGCGCTCATGAGAATCTCACACATGCTGACTCTGATCTAAGAATTTTTCTATGCTAACATAGTGTAAGAATGGAAGTCTCCCCAGAAAGATGGCTAACTTTTCCTTATTCTTTCCTTGCCTATTTCTCAAGCTTTGAAATAAGGTAGGGTTGGGGTAACCTCTTTCCAATTCAGAGTGCCACAGGTCATCATGGAAACTTTGCTTTAGTGACATTCCACAGCATTTTACTGGTGATGTATTGACGGGCATTTAGGTTTTTTATAATCTTTTCCTACTATTAACAATATGTACAAATATCTTCTCATATTTGATTTTGCACAGGAGCAAAAACTAAATTTGTAGGAGAAAGTCCTGGAAATAAAATTTCCAAGTCAAAGACATGTACATTGTAATTTTGGTGGATATCCTCAAGCTATTCAACACAGAGGTTGTACGAAGTTTCAGTTTTCCAAGCAACATATAAATTGACTATTTTCCACACTTTTCAATAACAGAAGGTTATCAAATTTTTCTAGTTTCCAGTACTATAGGTGAAATATGGTATCTCATTTTTATTATAATACGTATTTCTCTTATTACAAGACAGATTTATTATCTTCTCATATACTTAAAA
>VMDR010011291.1:0-28798 GCA_007922815.1 Macrotus californicus | reverse complement strand
ATTCAGTTCCCTTTCTTCTGAGAGGGTCTCTAGGAAATAGACCAGAAATGCCTGCACACATACGCTTCCTGATTGCACCTTGGCTCTTCCTCCCCACCCAAGACACTCACACAACTCCAGGCAGCTCTCACCACACACATGGGCCTGGGAACTGTGGAATCCTGAAGATTAAACTTTATTAGTTTTATGGAAAATCCCTCTGTAGGCCCAGAAACTTAGAACATAGGATGAAGTGGCTGTGGAGCAGTAAGCTTTTCCTTGCAAAGCAAAAAGGATGGGCCCTTGAGTCGTGATGTGACCCCTCCCCCTACCATGTGTGCCAGAGCAGCAACATGCATGATGGGCTCCTCTGACATAGAGCTTTCTTGCTGTCATCAGAAAAGTCCACTGAACTTCAGGAACACTATGTTGGAGCTGAGGATGTAGTGGACAGTCATGGCCACTCCTTTGTATCCTTGCTCTCTTGTCTATCCCTTGTACTGCTTGTTGGCTAAGTTGGAATAAGCCAAAGGGAAAATGACCTCGTCTTCTTCAAATCCTGACCAGACTTTGTGCTCTGACCTGATCAATGGATTCCTCTGTAGACATAAAATACTACTGAGCTTTTTTTCATAGCAGCTGAGGCAACAGTGGAGGCAGCTTAGAGTCAGAAGAAAGGAGGAGTGGGTCAGTTAGATGGAAGGGCTGCTCTGGATGGGGCTCTGAGTCAGGGCTCAGGAGCCCCAGAGGCTGAGCAAGGAACCCATGGAAGGAGGGTAAGGCGTGGATAAGGACCAAAAAAAAAAGAAAAGAAAAGAATCACAGGCATATGTAGGGAGATGGAAAAATGCTCAAGAAAGATTTCAAACTTTGCTAAAGCCCTGGTGTTGGAGAACTCACTATTTGCCTTTAGTAAGTGTGAAGACAGCTACTGATATCTGAACTAAGAACTTGTTAACATGAGAATGTGCACCTAAACAAGATAGTGCTCAAGTGCCTAGTTTAAAGTAGTGACCTTATTTCTTAAAAGTTATCAAACTCATTCTTCCTGTGCCTTAGTTCCTTCATTGATAACATGAGAGTGTGTTATATTATATCACATCATGTTATGTCATATCACACCACGTCATGTTATATCATTACATTATGTTATTTGCACCTTACTTCATAGTGTTGTATGAGAATTAGGTAAGTTAATATTTAAAACCACTTATAAGAGTTCTCAGTATATATGAGATAATAGAGTATGTATATATATATTGGTCTCTGCCCCAGCTCTAGGAGCATCTTCTGTTCTAATATTTGGTCTTTGACCCAAGTTCCAGATGCACAGCTCCTAAATTCCTTGGGATTACCTGGGTGATAGCAGTGTCTTTTGTTCTAATCAGGTGCCTCTTGGTGGGCTCCTGAATGGTTCCTGAATGGGGGGGCTAGTCACTGGAAAGATCAAGACATAATTAGAAACCGGGAACTTTCAACCCTCCAAGTTGGACCTCCAATTCTTTAGAGAGGGGAGATGCACTGGAAATGGAGTTCATTACCAAATAGTCCTATAATGAAGGCTTCATTAAAACCCCCAAAGTAAAGCATTTGGAGAGCTTCTAGGCTGATGAACACATGCAGGCCCTGGGAGAGTGGAGAACTGGCAAAGAGCATAGAAGTTCATCCCCCTTCCCACACACCTTGCCCTATGTATCCCTTCCATCTGAATATTCACCTCTATCCTTTATCACATCTTTCATAAACCAGTAAATACAACTAAGGGTTCTGTTCCCTGAGTTCTGTGAGTTGTTCTAGTAAATAACTGAATCCAAGGGGCAGAAGTCATGGGAGCCTCTGCTTTGTAGCCGAGGTGGACAGAAATTGTGGGTAACCTGGGAACCTACTACCTCTGATTGGCCTCGAGGCTGGGGGACAGTCCTGTGGGCCTGAGTCTTTAACTTGTAGGATGTATTACTATGTCCACATAGATACTGTCAGAGTTGAGTTGCATTGTAGGAAACTTGGCTGATGTTCCAGAATTGCTTGGTGTGAGAACAAAACCCACACATCTGGTGTCAGGAGTGTTGTGTGTGGAAGAGACACACAGGAGAAATAGTGAGGGTTTTTCCTACGGCACACAACTAGTTCTGAAAAAAATGAGAAATTGTTATGACAATGACTCCAAATAACAGCACTTATATGCATCTGGGCAGTATTTAAAGTTGTAAAATTTCTGCAACAGAAGAAGAACCTGATCCATTCATTTTATTCCTATGTCTAATTTTACCAAATTTGGAATGGATGGAATCCTGTATGCTCATCCTCTAGCCAAAGATAAGTATTGTGAGGTTTTCACGAACAAAACACAGACATTTCTGAATTTTTCTCACCAAAGAGCAGAGGTACACTTTACTTTTTCATACCTTGCAGATAAACTGTCCCAAACATTGAGGAAAGATTTTGTTTTCTTTTTAACCTCAGTCAGTTATATAGATATATGGAGATTGGCGGGAATACTGGGCCTCGGGGAGGGAATAGCTGGGTGGGGCTCTTTCTTCATGAAACATAACTTGAGATTAGAATCGAGTTTGAGTAAGATAGACAGTAAAGAAAATGTTAGAAAGGCTTGGTCATTTATGTTTGCTTCTAGACATCCAGTTGAGATAAAACAGTAAGAGCTCAACTTTCGAGGGCCCTGTGCCCTTCTTAGCAGGCATGTCACACAGCCTCCTTGACGTCCACGTCCTCGCCTCTGAAGTATCATGGGGACAGCATTGCCCTGCTTCACTAACAAGGTTCTTATGAGGGTTTTAAAAAATGTTTATAAAACCCTGAAAAACAAAAGCACTTTACTAATATAAAAATAATTTACTCAGATAATGGTCTTTTTACCTAAATTCTTTTTCGCATGTCATCCTGAAGCAGGTGGACTAGTTTATCTGTCCGGAGGAACAGCCCTGAATTAATCCCATTCACATCTTTGAAGTGCTCTTACCACTATCTGCAAGAAAAATCACGCTTGGTTAATCAACCCTAGTTCTTTAATGATCATTATAAGTAAATGGTGCCTGGCCAATAATAGGTGATCAGTAAGTGTTTGTTGAATGAATTTGGAAGTGCTATTATATAATTTAAAACATTTGACAATCTTCCACTCCCTCGACTGTTGAAAGTCAAAACAATGGCTCAAAACCCTCGTCACCAGGGAGACATAATTTTCATAGAGAGAGTTGAATAATAACAAGAACCAACGCCTAATATTCAAAGACTTTCTTCCGGCAGAATTCACCATTGTGGTGCCAGTTTGGCATGAATGCATACAACCAACATCATTTAGCATTTCTATATTTTTAAAAAAGAGAGCAAGGTAAAAGCAAAAAATTGACAATGAGCCTTTTATTGTAATAGAGCATCATGTGCAAAAAACGCATGTGGATTTCATACATTCTGTGAGTTAGCAGAATATTTGCAATGTGCACAAGCATAGAACAGTGCATCATGAATCCACGAGGGGGAAGAGAATGGGGAAATCACCCTAATATACTGAAGATCTATAACAGGGTTAAAGGAGTCACTGCAGAGTCAGGATATTGGTAAATGCTGACTGTAATTCACGAAGAAGGTTAGGAAAGGAACAGAGGATTCTTTTTTTTCAACACCATCTTCTATCATCTGTCTTTCTTCAACATTTGTCTCAACACTTTGTCATTATTTGTTAGCATTTTTTCTTTCTTAAAAAAGCTTTATTGAGATACAATTCTCACATACCACAGAACTCACTCATTTAAAGTATTCAGTTCAATGGTTTTTAGTATATTCACAAAATTGTATAAACATCATCACCATGTCATTTCAGAATATTTTCATCACTCCTGAAAGGGAAGCCCCTACCTATGAGCAGTCACTCTCCATTTTCTCTCCTCCCCCCAGGACAACCACTAATTTACTGTCTATGTCTACAATTTTGTCTATTGTGGACACTTCATATAAATGGAATTACACAACATGTGGTCTTTGTGATGGGCTTTGTTCACGTAGCATAGCATAGCGTTTGCAAGGTTCATCTTGTTGCAACGTGCATTGGTATTTTGTTTCTCTTTATTGCTCAGTAATATTCCATTGTGTGGATAAACCACATGTTATCTATCATTTTATCAGCTTATTGACATTTGGGTTGTTGTCACTGTTATGAATAATGCTGCCATGACCATTTGTTACGCTTTTGTGTGGCCGTGCTTCTGTTTATCTTGAGAGTGAGATGGCTGGGTCATGTAGTAACTCTGGACCAACTTTAAAAAGAACTTTAAAAATTAAGATATAATTTACATACCATAAAATTCACCATTTTAATTTTTTTTAATTCTCACCCAAGGAGATTTTTTCATTGCTTTTAGAGAGAGAGAAAGGGAGAGAAAAAAATATCATTTGGTTGCCTCCCAAATGCTCTTGGATCAGGGATCAACCTGCACACTTTCTGTTATGGGACAACATTCCAACCAACTGAGCCACACCGGCCAGGGCTAAAATTCACCACTTTAAAGTGTAGACTTTACTGGGTTTTAGTATATTCACAAGGCTATCAACCATCATGGCATCTAATTTTAGAAAAATCTCACCACCCCAAATAGAAAAGCTGTACCTGTTAGCCTTGAATTAATGTTGGATCAATAAGCTTAGAGTCCTCTGATCTTTCTTTTGTTTGGGAAAATGATCTGAAACACACTGTCCTTTTTATTGAAATTGAAATATCAGCTGTATATTTGAAAAATAATTACACTGACTTTTTAAAATAACAGGTTCTTTGAGATTTAATTCATATACCATAAAATCCACCCCTTTAAAGTGTACAGTTTAGTGATTTTGGTTAAGTTCACAAAGTTGTGCGACCATCACCACTGACTAATTTAGAACATTTTTATCATGCCAAAAAACAACCCTGTACCCATTAGCAGCTGCTCCCCATTCTCCTTCCCCCTGGCCTCTGGCAACCATTCATTTACTCTCTGTCTCAATGGACTTTTCTATTCTGGACTATGTTTTACTTCTTGAAAAGGAAGGGAGGATTCTTGTATCACTGGCCAGTAATGACTTCTTTGGAGCATAAATAATTGGTTACATTCACGCATGCCCACACACACCTATTGCTTTTATTACCGACATTTTACACCATGCCACTTTCCTGTACTCACAGATGAGCTCAGTATCTGTTAAAGCACCAAAATGGGAAAAATACTGGCAGCACGTGGCAAATTATCTGTATCCTCAATAGAGAGGTTTATCCATCCATAAGAACCATACCATTTCCCTAGTGGTCGTATAATTACAAACAAAAACAAGATATTTTTCAACCAAAAGTATCTTTTTCAAAAGAGAATTTCAATACTATAACACCAAGCATTGCCAGAGAAATACAGAAAGAGGCGTTCCATATACTGTCAGTTGGAATTTAAAGTGATACACTGTTTCTCAAGGACAATTTGGCTACCTGTGTCAAAAACCGTTAAAATATGCATACTTTTTGATCTAGAAATTTTATCTTAAGGCGTTTGTTCTAAATAAATTACCTTAGGGACCCTTAAATATATATATATATAGGATTTTACTTACTGATATTTTAAATAGCAACAAATAGGAAACAACCTAAATACTGTTTCAAAGAAAGAGGTTAGTTAACTTACTAACTAGCCAGATGGTCAATTACTGTGCTGCTATTAAAAATACGTTGTGGATCAGCAATTGACCGTGGAACTTAAAATTAAAAACATAGTACACTCACCTTAGCATCCCCCAAAATGAAATACTTAGGTACAAGTCTACTGAAATACGTACAAGATCTCTATGGGGGAAAACTACAAAAGTCTGACGAATGAAATCAAAGAACTAAGTAAGTGGAGAGATATTTTGCACTCGCAGATAAAAAGACTCAATATTGCCAAGACGTTAGTGCTTCCCAACTTGACCTACAGATGCAACCCCAGTCAAAATTCCAACACACTGTTTGGAGTGTCAACCAACTGATTCTAAAGTTTATATGCAGAGGGAAGAGACCCAGAAGAGCCAGCACAATATTGAAGAAGAACAAAGTTGGAAGACTAACACCATCCAACTTCAAACCTTACTACAAAACTACAGTAATTAGGTCAGTGTGATATTGACAAAAGAATACACAGAATACAGAGCTCAGAAATAGATCCATATAAATATAGTCAAATGATATTTGAGAGAGTGGTTGTCAGAGGTTCAGCTGGGGTGAGGGGGTGGTGGCAAGGAACAAGTGTAGCAGAGAAAATTTTTAGGGCACTGAAAATATTCTGTATGATACATGCCCTTATACACTTGTCTAAACCCGCAGAATGCACAACACCAAGAGTGAACCCTGAGATAGACTACGGACTTCTGGTCATTATGAGGCGTCAGTGTAGGTTCATCAATTTTAACAAATACACCACTCTGGGGTTACATGATAGCACTGAAGGCAGGACTCTGGCACTTGGTCCTTCCTTACGGGTTCTTACTGACCATAGGTGAGGGGTGTCTTGTTGGCCCAACTTCACTGCATGCGCTCATTTAGTGCCTGGACAGTGTGACTGCTGGTCTCTGCTCCTGGCAAACACTATTGAGGACCTGTGCTTGTCCTTTCTACCCCAATCCCTGACCCACCTTTCCTACCCCATCACTCCACCATGCCCTTTCCTTGCCTCACCTCAGTCCTCTTGGGGATGTTGATACCCCTCTGCCACTTAGCCCCCAGTTCTAGGTGACCCCTCACAGCAACACCTGGCAGGACACTGGCTCAATCCTCAACATCCCCAAACCTCAGCATATGGAACTTTTATATCCTTTCTCTGCTTCAAGCCAGCCTTGGGGAACCTGGGGTGGGGTGGTGTCTCCAGCCTCTCTTTTTGCCTAAAAATGACCTACTGACATTCCTCCTTCCTCAGGCTCCTTCATGCTGCTAAGAAGAGGTAGAAGGTAAACTCTACAAAAACATCCAAGTTCTCTATTCTCCCACTTCCCTTCCCTTCCCACTCTGAATGGAAGGTAGCTGTGGGTCACCCAGGTGGGTACAAAAGCCTGAAATTTTGGAAAGCATTTGGGGCTCAAAGTACAGATTTGGAAGGCATCAGCACAGAGGGAGTGGAGAATGCTGTGAGTTATAAGTGAGGAGAATTCATGGCCCAGGGCACAGTCCTTGTGCTCATTTTTTTTTTTTTATTAAAAAGCCACAAGAGTGGCAATAAATTTTCTCCAAAAGCTCTGGCATATTACAAAATAAATAACATAAATCCTGTGACAGAAGAAAGGCTTCATCTTTCAGTTTGTCAAAAAGTAGTTCCTAACCAGCAACCAGGGCTTTAGGGGGGGGAAACAGAGCCTAATGAACCCTTATACACTCTTTCCCCACAGCACTGGCCCACGGGAAGAGGCGAGGAAGGCTGTCAGTCTTTAAAATGAGGCTGCCCGTGTCGCAAAGACCACTCAAGCAACTTTATGTATTTTGGAAGGAAGGTCTTTAAACTGGGAATTCATCACTGAGAAAGTTTCTTTTTGTTAATTAACAAAGAGAAAGCAACCCATTCTGAAGACAGTCTTTGAGGATTAGATGTGGGCATGGATGGATGGATGGATGGATAGGTGGGTAGATGGTTAGATGGAAGGCATTGAAATGAAAACATGGAATGGTCCAGAAGTGTTAGTCCTTTAAGAATTTATAGTGACTTACTTAATTAAGACAACAAAAAATTATTGAAAACCAACTTCTGGCCATGGTGTTTGGCAAGGTCTCTGAAGTACATAGCCTTGGCCTCATGGAGCATTCAAACTAGAGGAAGAAACAAAGTACAAAGAAATTAATACATCAATTGTTTAAAAAGCAGGAAAATTACTTTAAGTAGAATTATCATCACCATCCTCATTTTCATTTTTAATTCCATTAAATTAGAAAGATCGACGTGGTGCCACTTCCTTCTTACAGAAGGAGCACGGGCCACTCTAGAGAGGGGAGAGCCTAAAATCACATTTAAAAAATGTTAATATTGGCCAAGTTGCTTAACATCCTGGGCAATTTTGCCACTGCCAAAAACAAGAAGGGAGGCGGATAGTTTTACTTCACATTTGTATTTGAAGATCAACTTTAAAAGTGCACTGAATACAAAATACAATGGACATATGCCAAACTCAGAAACATTTATTACAAATGAAATTTTGAAATATTAAATGTGTCTGTTTTCATTCTCTTTTTTCTATATCTAACTCAATGGAATTACTTTTAAAATACTACCATACTTTTAAGTATTCCATCACTATTGTATTAAGCTGCCCTCTGGTGGTTTTTAATTTAGTAAATATCTTTATCTACCTTGGCATCTGATGTATAGTATAGTTAAGGACTGTTGTTTGGTTAATATCATATTAATTCCTACATTCTATATATACTTATTTGGCAGGGCCTTTGAAATATTCATTTAATTGGAATGGACATTGGCTGATGTCCTGGACGGGGAAAGCAGCTAGTAACGTCATGAAGCAGAGTGCGGGCACCTGGCGTCAGGAAGCATCACTTGCTAGCATTGCCCCTCGGTTGCCATTATAGTGCAGGGCTGACTGATGTGAGCCTCAGGCATAAAGTAAAGAATGTAAGAGCGGAAAAAACCCACCTGAAAACTAAAATATATTTATTTAGTGCTGATCCTTAATACATGCTAAAGGCTCCCATACAACACAAGATAACTAACCTGTGCAATAAAAGTATAAAATAGTCTTAGTAATGAGTTGGCTAAATATTTCCCACTGCCAGGAATGATTTGAAGTACAGAGCTGTTTCCATACAGGGCTGTCATAAATATGTGATGTGCCTGTTTAAAATAGATACCTCCAGTCTAACCAGTCTTTTGTCTTTGGGTAAAATGGAAATTCTCGATCACTTTTGTTTTATTTTTGTTGAACTTTCTCCAGGATAATAACTGTGATGTATAAAATGACCTTGGTCATGAGAACAATATATTTTAACCATAAGAGTTTAAAGTTAGAGTATCGTTCAATTTTTCTTATTATTCTTTCCAGATAAGGCAAGATCCATTTGGACACACTTAAATTATTTATCTTTTTACATGTATGCTTTGGGTTAAAGGAAAGGAGATCCATAATATATGAGGTTAAATATTTTTTTGAGTTCAAACATTTATTTGAATACCGTCTGTGGCTTTACCCTGTATGGCCTGTACTCTAGAAAAGGAGGCCATTCCAGAAAAAAAGTTGCAAATATATTTTAAGCTGTTGTATCATCATGGGAGTTAGTACTTGAAAGAAAATTGCTTCAGTAGTTCAGGAAAGAACTGAGAGCTATGTCAGCTGCAGGGCAGAACAGCAGCTTCACAGCGGAAACGGCACTCGAACTGGGCTGTGAGGAACTGATGGGATTTCGGTGGCAAGGCGTGAACTGCTGAAGGCATTTCAGCTCAGCAAATAATGATGAACAAAAACATGTAAGACGGTCATATGTTGCTGAAAACCATTGAGGGAACTGAGTTGAAAAATCAGCTCAATTTTTATAGCAAATCTGTAGTGTGTTGCAGTTGAAAACAGAAGTTAAGTCTGCAGCTCTGTTTAACAAAATTCAAAAGACTCATAGCAACAATAGTTTTAGCTAATTAGACAATGCATATGAACTGCTATTCATCACCAGCATTGGAGAGCTGACCACTATTAGTAGAGTTAATTAGTAGGATCAATGGATCAATGTAACAGAGGGTAAATGAGATTATTATTTTATTTTAAGCTGCTAAGTTCTTAAAAATTGAGGCAGCACTTCAATAGAGGGAAATGCATAGCTCTTAAGTGTCCGTTTGATCAGTTTGGACAAACTGACACACAGGTTTCAGTTTGACACCCGGGCAATGCACACTCCTGTCAAGGTATAGAATGTTCCATCACAGCAGGAAGTTCTCTCGGCCTGTTCCCAGTCTTTCCCCACCTCCTCCACCCCCGAGCAACTTTTGTTCTGATTTCTGTAACTGTAGATGAGTTTTGCCTGTCCTTGGGCTTCACGTAAGTAGAATCATACAGTATGTATCTTTTTTGAACCCAGCTTCTTATACTCAAGCATGTTCCTGAGATTCATCCTTGTTGGATCGGTAGTTAGTTCCCTTGCATTTCTGAGTCGTATTCGACTGTATGACTATGGCACAGTTGGTTTACCCATTCTCTTGTTTATGGATACCTGGGCTGGCTGGAACTCAGGGCTGTAGGAATAAAGTTGCCATAAACACTTGCATGTAGGTCTCTGTGCAGTCATCTTCTCGCTCCCTGGGTATACATTTACGAGTGTGATGGCTGAGTTGTATGGTAAGTGTGTGTTTAACTGTATAAGACACTGCAGAAAACTCCCCAGAGTGGTTACATCACTTCGCACTGCCACCAACCATATCTGGGAGTTTGGGGTTTTATTCTCTTTCATTTCAGCCATTCTGATGGGTGTGTAGTGACTTGTGGTTTAAAATTGTATTTTTATGAGAACTTAATGGTGAGCATTTTCAAGTGCCTATTGGCCATTTATTATCTTTTTTGCGAAGTGTCTATTCAAATCCTTTTGCCTATTTTTAAGATTGGCTTTTTTTAAATTTTTATTTAGTTGTAGTTGTACTTTATATATTTTTTGGTGCTTGTGTTTGGTCAGATGTATGTGTTACCAACATATTCTCCCATTCTGTGTCTCCTCTGTTCATTCTCCTGACAGTGTCTTTTGAAAATGTTTGATTTTGACGAAGTCCAATTTACCTTTTTTCCCCTTTTTTGGTTAGAACTTTCTGCCTTTTCCTCAGGAAGTCTTTGCCTATCCCAACTTTGCAAAGATATATTTCTATGATTTCTTCTGGAAGCTTTATAATTTTAGATTCTATGTTTAGGTGTACAATCCATCTCAAACTAATTTTTGTGTAGGCTATGAGGTATGAGTTGAGGTTCATTTTTCTCCTACATGAAACACTAGTTGCTCCAGCACTGTCTGATGAAATAACTTTGTTCAAGTTTAATTCACTGAAATTATGTCAAGAAACAGGAAGCTTTAGAAGGATTACTGAAAAAAAGAAGATAAGGAGTAAAAAAGGGGGCACTTGACTCACACTGGGGTCATTTTTTGTGCTCATATAGCAAGCATGCACAAATGAGTGTTAACATTTTTTTAAATACAACCATCACACAGGAATCTCTGACAGCTCAATCTGTTCCCTGAATAAACTAACAAAACCTATTGTACATGGAAAGGGTACTCTATCTGCAGCAGAATTTTAACTTTCTAAAAAAAGTGTAGCATCTTTCTATTTCACTAAGTGCCTCTGAAGGCAGGTAAATATTCTGGGGGCGTGTGGGGGAGGGATTGGAAACTTCCAGTCCACCTTTGACCGTACAAACATAAACCCAAATCCCTTCAGGACTGGAGAGGTTTAAGGACGCCAAGGCGCTGAACTGCAAAGGATGACACACACCAGGACAAGAGGGGGAAACAGACTTTTCTCTGTCGTTGGTCCTCAGATGAGACAGGGGTTTGTGTTCTGGGCAGGCTGTAGTCTGGAAGAGGCACAAACATCAGAGAGGAGGTGGCGCTGAGGCTGGGGCAGGTGAACTGTGTCTTAGCAATATGTCAAGAAGTAAAGTCAAGGTTAGCATATTCCTTTGGAAAGATGTGGTTAGGAGCTCCTGAAGCACTCCTTTCCTGTGCCTGGCTTTCTGCCTCTGTTTCCATCCCACAGACCCCCCCCCCCCCCCAGTCTTTGGTAAAGTGCTTCGGGAGCTAAAGAGAGGGGCTGAGGAGCAGGAGAAGCAACCTGTGAAAAACCTAAAGAAAAACCGAAAAACTTTGCAAGCAGAACACAAACCACAGAGACGATACCACGTGTTTGTTTTAGCTGTAACGTATCATGATTTCTATGAAGAACTGTGTGTTTACTGTTAGGATTTCTATGTTTTCAAGAGGGAAATTTAGATCTAAAGAAGGACTAATTAATGAGTCAAAGGGTAGGGTGACACACACGATTCAACTCCTTTTTAAAAAACCAGTTTGGAAGGTGAAGGCTACGTGAAGGCTACATGAAGGCATGGCAGTAATGCCAGAGCACACAAGCTGTAGTCATGGAGGAACTTGGAATCGTCTGACTGATACAAGAGCATCCAAATGAGTGCCTCCCAAGCTTTAATGTTCATCCTGAAACTAATGTAATGTTACACGTCAATTGTACCTCCATAAGAGACTCTAGTGTTCACACAGATCATCTGAGGATTTTGTTTAAATATAGATTCGGATTTGGTAGACGTAGGATAGGACCTAAGAGGCTGTGATTTTGACAAGTTGGAAGTGTGGTGCCTGGACCAGCATCATTAGTGCACCTGGGTACTGCCTAGAAGGCAAATTCTCAGACCCCACTTCAGAACTAGATGCAGAATTGGAAACACTAGAGATGGGGCCCAGCAACCTGTGACTTCACAAACCCTCTGGGCAATTCTGGAGCACAGAACTCACGTTGGAGAGCCACTTTCTAGAGCTGGCCCGTAGACATCCACTAGTCACACGTAGAAATTTAAAACGTGTAAAATTAAATAAAAGTAAACATTCACTTCTTTAGTGGGGCTAGCCACATTACAAATACTCAATAGCCACATGGTGTGAATGGCTATCCAATGGATAAAGAAGACAGAACATTTCCACTATTTTAAGAATTCCCATTGGACAGCGCTACTCTAAGACTACTACTTGCAATCTTGGCTTCACGTTAGAATTATACAGTGAGATTTTTTAAGTACTGATTTTTAAGTCAGAATCTCTGGAGGTGAGATGTTAATCTTCTAAAATTCCTACTGTGCTTAATTTCCCCCACAGGCTATGAAAATCCCCAGCCAGCAGCAGGAGGAATGGGAGACTGGGAAGACAATCCCATCTATTGTGGTATCAAAGGATGGGAGGCTTTTAAAAAACTCCATACAGGCACTTTGAGTGTTTACCTCCATAAATGGCTTCCTTCATGTGATGCAGGGATGAGCAAAAAAGAGATACTATCTTCCTTCAAAAACCTTACAGTCTAGCTGGGAAGTCAGTCCTCAAATAAGTCATTATAAACAAGAAAAGGAGGAGGAGGTGTGATCTGAGGTGTTCTATGGGCCTCAGGATCCCACAGCACAGGATTCTATGTGTCAGCAAAGATCTCCCTGGACAAGGGACATTTATGTCAAGACCTGAAGGATGAATCAAAGTTTTTCAGAAGAATAGGAAGGGTGAGAAAGTTCCCAGGCAAAAAGAACAATATGTTCGAAAGCTCAAAGCAAGAGTGACCATGCTGAATCCGAGCAACTGAATGAAGTTCAGAACAGCTGGCATCCGTGTGGCCACACAGAAGATGGGCTGCTATCGGGGACCAAATCTCGCATGGCTCTATAAATAAGGTGACCTTCTATCCCATATTTCCAGACAGTTTCAGTTTACACACCTGTTCCTCCATAATTATTAACAGCCCTTCCTTTTAGCCTCCCCTGTGCCCTACACGGATGACAAATTAAATGGCCCCACTACCTGGGCACTCTGACATCAAACTTTTCCTTTATCCTAAGGGCAATGGGAAAACACCAAAGAAACTTAGCAGGGAACTGACATTTTTAAAGGGCTGTAAAAACAATCCCATATGCTGGAGAGAGAACAATGAATGCAGGACCAGTAATCAATAAAAAAAAATTTTTTTAAAGAAGGCTGTTACAGTTATCTAGGCAAGAGATAAGGGTGACTTGGACCATGGTCATGGCATTGTGAATGGAGGGACATGGACAGCATTGAAAAATATTAAGAAAAGAGAAAGATGACAATTTAATACATGGACAGACGGGAGTCAAGCTGACTAATTTTTGAGCTTGGGCAAAAATGGCCAGGTAATAATGTCACTTGCTATGATAGAAGGAAGAAGAAGAAAAGGAGGATGGGGGTAGGGCAGTAGTTAATGATAAATATAGATCTATGTTTGCTGAATGGAATCATTGGGTCTATGCATCTGGAGCACAGGCAGGAGCTGGGATATCGATGTGGGATTCATCAGAACTGGGCTTGCCCAGGTAGAGGATGCAGAATGAGAAGTGCAAACAACCTTGGGCTGAGCCCTGAGGAGCACAAGCTTTTAGATCAGAGTAAAAAGACCCTGCAAAAGAGCCTGAATTGGAATGTTCCAAAAGATAGGAGGAAAGCCAGGGAATCTGGTATAATTGATATCAAGGGAAGAAAACACTTCGAGAGGAATGAGGTATACTGAATGATACAAAAATGTCAAGTGAAATAAGGGCTGGAAATCCCCACTGGATTGATTGGAGGCCTGGTGAGAGAAAATCCTGTGGAATTCATGGGG
The DNA here is from genome assembly GCA_007922815.1 of Macrotus californicus. Lineage (NCBI taxonomy): Eukaryota > Metazoa > Chordata > Mammalia > Chiroptera > Phyllostomidae > Macrotus > Macrotus californicus. The sequence goes on along the minus strand of VMDR010011291.1, from coordinate 14,462 downwards.
CCAAAGGCTGCACTGCAGTGGACTGAGTGGGAGGGGACCGAAATGGAAAGGGAATGGAGGTGAGGGGAGGGGAGTGAGTGTAGACACCTCAAGGAGTTTGGTTCTGGAGAGGAGGGGAGAAAGGTGGTTGTGGCTGAAAGAGGAATTAAAATAAATGGAAGGTTTTCTTTCTTTTAAATAGTTTTTTCCATTTTAATTGCTAATTAGAAGGAATGGTTAGAGATAGAAGATTGGAAAATGTGGGAAAAAGGAACAGGAGACTAGGATCCAAAGCATAGGTGAAATTTGTTGTTAGTTATCTATTACTACATAATAAATTACCCCCAAGTTTAGCAACATAAAACAGCCAATGTTTATACAGTTCCTGTGGGTCCAAAGCCAGGGAAGGGCTTAACTGGGTGCATCTGGCTTAAAGTCCCCCATGAAGATGCTGCCAGGCTATTTGCTTGGGCTGTGGTCTCATCTGATGAGTCAACAGTGGGGAGAAGGGAAAGAACCTGCTCCTGAACTTGCCCATGTGGCTATTGTCAGCATTCAGTTCCTCAGAGGCTGTTCTTCTAAGAGCCTCAGTTCCTTGCTGGCTGGCAGCCAGAGGCCTCTCTCCTCGACCTCTCCATAGGGGAGCTCACAACATAGCAGCTGACTTTCTTCAGGGTCAATGAGAGACAAAGAGAGAGCTAGAGATGACCCAAGACAGAAGTCACAATTTTTTGCTAACCTAACCCCAGAAGTGACATGCTATTACTTTTGCTGTATATCCTTTGTTGGGAGCAAGTCACTATGTCCAACCTTCATTCAAGAGAAGGGGCTAAATAAGGGTATGAATATAATGAGTGGGGATCATTGGGAGCCATTTACAGACTGCCTGCCACAGAGTGATCAACTTTAAACAGGAGGAGATCTCTTCTATGGCAATAGAAAGGAAGGATGAAGGGTTGGATCAAGAGTATAATTATAGTGAGAATGGAGAGAGCATTTTTTATTTTTTTAAGATTTTATTTATTTATTTTTAGGGAGAGGGGAAGGGAGGGAGAAAGAGAGGGAGAGAAACATCAGTGTGTGGTTGTCTCTCGTGCCCCTCACTGGGGACCTGGCCTGCAACCCAGGCGTGTGCCCTGACTGGGAATCAAACTGGCGACCCCTTGATTCGCAGGCCAGCATTCAATCCACTGAGCCACGCCAGCCAGGGTGGAGAGAGCACTTTTTAGATGGCTTTTATTTCCTGAGAGTGAACTGGAGTAGAGAAAGTATTGTTAGTAGAGAAGGTATTGTTGAGAATAAGAGAAAGGAGTTGGGAAACAGAGGGTTCCCTGGGAATGTTGTGGGCCCAGCTAGAGTGAGTGTCCACAAATTTATCATGAAATCATCTGACCCATACGGTGATGATTCTTCTCCAGAAGCACTTAGTAATAGGCAAGGGAAAATTCTCCATGGCTACTTTCTGATAATTGTCCACTCTCCCTTAGGGGAACACGGGGAGCATGAAAAATTGCTGAGGCTGATACCAAAATTTATATAACCATAAAACTGAACAAAATAGCTCCCAGTTTCAGAGTCTAATAAAGGAGGCTGTCATGCTGAGTGTCATATGCCACAAAATACACAGAGAGTCAGGTGAGCATGAAACAGACCAGGCTATTCAGTTACATGCCAGACAGTTGCCCATCGATCTGCCTTCACTGGAACTCACGCTTGCTAAAGATAGTTACGCCCATCAACCAGAGGAGAGTGTTACAAGTTTGTCATCGGTTATTTCGGCAAAGATTGTCTTATGAAAAATCCCCAAAATGAATTTTTGAGAAATGGGTTTACCTGTTTACTCCAGCTTCTAAATAAAACCTAATTAAAGCTCTACTCTGATGAGTTTTCTTCTTTATATACCAAACTTAGCTCTTTCCCAAAAGAGTGAGACAATTTCCCCAGACTGGAGGCCTGGTATAGGGAGTAAGTGTCACCCTCTTGCTGTTGGCTTTCTGCCAAGTGAGCTAATGTGTGTCAGCTGCCTGGATGACACTGGGCCACTGCAGTGGAAGGAAGGTTCTGACAGAAACTAACATGTACAACACTGTCTCCCACCCTCGGGTGCATGTGTTGTTGGCTCGGATACGTGAAAATATCCAGGCTCTGTAGCCTGACTTCACTCAGCCATGCCTCACCTCCTTCTTTCTGTTCAAGGAGCTAGTGAACCAGGCACAGCCCTGCATTGGGACAGAGAAAGGCAATCGAAGACAAAAGGCAATAAAATTTTCTCCTCCAGAGACAGCTTGAAGCCAAGACACAAATATGCAGAAGACAGGCAGCTGGATTTCTCTGTAGCCTTGACTTTCTCATGCAGGAGGGGCTGAAGGACAGAGAAACAAGGAAGTTCAGGGTTCACCAGTAGGAGAGGTTGACACAGTGATCAAGACAGGGTAGAATGCAGAGCGGGAGGGGCTGAGAGATATGAAGAGAGTTGCCGGGAGGGTGGGGTTGCCAAGGCAAACCAGGGGTGCTGAGAGTGACTAAACCACTGAGCTAGAGGGGGAGGCAGGTGTAGCCATCAAAGCGCCTTTGAATTCATGATTTCTTTGAGTCTTACAGAGTGTCCTCATGGTAAAATGGGTTTTGCATATGACATGATTTATACAAGAGAATTATTTCCAGATTCCTGTGCTTTTACAGACATTTAATTCACATATTTCTGTAGAGTGCAGACTCCTATCTAGATCTTGTAAGAGGAACAGAACAGCCAAAATAGGCCTGGATAATTACTAGGCATGACAATTGAGAGGGCTTAAGTTATATAACAGGTGACCATCTGTCTTGACACAGATCGCCCTTCGAGCAGCAAATTCCTCCCAAATATCTTTTCCTTACTACAAAAGGGAACATACTTACTGTAGAAAACTCAGAAAACGGATTCGTCCATGCAGTAAAAACAGAGCCTCGATGGCTTTGTTGGAGTCACGGGGGTATAACAACAAATATGACAGATAAGACCCCTGTCTTCATGGGCTCTGCTTGCTAGTGAGGAAGACTGTTAAGGGAAAAGCATAATAATTTTGGTTCAGGAAAATATTAACGGGGCAATGAAGTGGGGAACGAGTGCTGAGTGTGGTGGGGAACGAGACATGGTAGAGGAGGTGCTCAGAGAAAGGCCTCTCAGGGGAGGTGACATTTGAGCTGAGATGAAGAATGAGAAAGGGTCGGTCAGGATCTGGGCCATGGGCTTGTGAAGTGAGAGTGATAATTTCCAACCCCTTAGAGGTAGGAGAGATGTTAGCCTAGGCTAGGAACTGGCCAAAGCTCAGTGGCGCTGGAGTTGAATGAGCCAAGCAATGAGGGGTCAAAGATGCATCCAGAGCCGCTGACAAAGGCAGGGTTGGGGAGGACCTTGCAGACCATGGGAACAGTTGGCATTTGGTTCATGGTGTAGTGGGATTTTAGGCAAGGGAGACACGTGATTTGGCCACATCTTTAAAAAATAACTTTGACTGCCTTGTGAAGAATGGGAAGGGTATACAGAAGTATAAGAAGAAAATTAAATCTATGAATACATTTCCAAACTCATAATTCTAATGTAGGTATAGTTTTGTCTACTTTACCCATTCTATACTATAAGGACACAACCATGTCAGTCATTTGAAATAACTTTTTAAATGAGTTCACAAAAGCCTCGTCTGATGTGCCTTTATCGACAGGGTCCAGCAGGAATAGCACCTCTTTTTTATTACAAAATACTTTATTGTAAAATCATAAGCATGTCATTCTGTAACATAACAATATTACACTCAAGCACCATATGACATTTTTGGTCTCTCTTTTTTAATTGTTGTTCAAGTACAGTTGTCTCCACTGTTCCCCCACCACTCCCCCACCCCCGACATTTTAGGTGAAATGTTAAAACTAAAACTATAAATTTTATACCCATATTATTACCCTAGCAACTGCACTCACACAGGCCTTACTTTTTGCTGGACCCTGTATCTTGCCATTCTCCTATTGATAGACAATGAACTCATTTCTAATTTTGTCTGTTTTAACTATGGCCGCTGTAGTTATATTTTTATTTAATCTTTGGTTACATTATCCACTTCATTAGGATTTATTCCTAAATGTGGAAAGAGACTACAGGATCGAAGGTATGAGTGTTGGATAGTGCTATGGTCAAGTTGGTTAAGCTGACAACTATGATACCCAGAATTTCCCTGCACAAGTAAGAGGTAAAGTTGGCTGAAAGAGGAATTCGTTTGAAATGTGGGCAGCAGAAGTGAGGCAGCACCTCACTCTTTGAAGGTCTTCAATGTCAGTAACTGAGCTGCTCAGTGAGTTCCAAGTGGTCCTCACTCTGAAGTTGGCCCTCAGCCCTGCTTCCCATCTGCCGGCCCTGCTGATGGATAGTGGCTCCAGATCGGTCAGCCCATGTCTGGCTGGTGGTTCCCAGAGGCAGTGGCCTCCCAGAGACCTCCCCACAAATCTGAATCCCCCTTTGCATGTCCACGTCAATGTCTCAGATTTTCTCTGCCTTGTCTGCCAACCCCAAAGCTTCAGGACTGGTTAGTGACTCTGATTCTCAACTCCTGCCCAGCTTTCACTTCCCCTGCTTTCCCCACAATGATGTAAGGTCTAGTTACATAACAATAAATCTCATATTCTGTAGCCCTCAGACTAGCTCTGCTTGCCTGACTAGGACAATATATCAATATTTTGATGGTTCTTGTTACATATTGTCAGACAGCTTTCCTGGAAACTCACAATCATTTACACACCCACCAGAAGTTTATGAAAATGCTTATCTCACCATCCTGTCGACAGTATTAATGTTTAAACCACTTTCAATTTTAAGGGAAAACACTGGTGTCTAGTTTTAATTTATTTATCTTTGATGACTGATGAAGTTGACTATTTTTTTTCTTTGATATATTTCCTTTCTTCTTTATTAGGAACAATCACCAATCTTTGTAAAGATTTTTTAAATTTCGAGAAAATCTGCAGCAACATCCTGTTTTGCCTGTCTCTTCAATTGTTGCTACTTGCAAAGTTCCTTCGTAGGTTGTAGGGCTGTTGTTGTTCTGTGTCTTGTTGTGATAGTTCAATACAGTCAATTTATAAATCGGCAGCTAGAAGGTGAATCAGTTAGGGCTTTTGAATTGAAAACAACACAAATCAAATCTGCTACATTTAAGGACAATGGAATTGTATGGGAGCTCAGGGAACCGGTGCAAACCTTTGGAGACCTAGGCCTAGATTCAACGAGCAGGCGCCGGTGCAGGAACGAGCAAACCCTACCAACGTCAGTTCCATTTTCACTCTATTCACGATTTAAATTCCCAGGAGTGAGGCTCGACTTGACCTAGTCTACATCAAGTGCTGGCCCCCAGCCCCCTCTGGTTGTTGAATGAAATGCTCTGGTGGACAGAGCCTATAAAGGCCCCTTTCTCTTACCTAATGGGAAGAAAGGGACCTGGATTGATCATTTTACCAATAGTATTTCCAAAGCAGGAGGAGTAATTTCCCAAAGGATATTGGGGTGATGTTCAGTGGCCAAAGTCCAAATGCCCATAAGCAAATTTGGAATCTCAGATTTCTTTTTAACTACAAGCATTTTATGAACCACCATTTAGAAATCTATCTAGGAAATACATGAAGTAAATTTATTTCTCTTTTAAACAGGTAGGAGATCATCTGCATTTATAAGCTTTATGGCTTTCAACAACCACTAGTAGATCAAGACTTTTGATTGGGATATTTTGCCTATATTTATCACATTGTACAGGAAAACCTTCTTAAAAAAAAAAACTATACAGTCCTGTGGTAGCAATTTCTAATATGTTTGGAACCTTTTGCAATGAGGACTATTTCTTCAAGAGGACATTTTAATAAAAAATATTATGGAAGGGTTTAACACATTTTGGCAAGCCTTCCCACTAACTCCCAGCCCCTTTTATACAAACCTTCATTTTTTTATGTATACCTCCTTTTGTGGCTGTGTAGTTAACATGTCAATGTATGTTATGATATTAAGAGACCGTGCAGCTGACGTCTTTTCCACCTTGCTATTACAGCAATTTCTGTGCAGTAAGAATAAGCAATAAGGCCTAGTTTTCTGAATTGTTTGTTGAAAGCAAGTACTTGTTTGGCAGGTTAATTGGGAAGTGTACATAAGAAAGTCACTTTAAAAAGAAACTAAAACCTGAATTCATAAGCAATTTAGGGACAAAGAATAAGCAAGCTCTGGGAACCCAGGCAGTTTCTCTCTCATTTGCCCTCTCTCTGGCCTTGGGTCTCCGGTTTCCACTTCCTTTCCATCTCTTTCTTTACTCCACCTTTGCTGTCTTCTGGGCAGAGTGCTCTTTTCTTCCTTATTACATCACATAAAGCTACTGCCTGTTTATGGTCTCTGTCCCCATTAACTGTCCCCTCACGCCCATCTGCCCATCTTCCCACAGTAAATGGTGTTGTGTTGGGCCCATGACCACTCTGATACAGATCACATTTTTTCAACCTTCCTTACAGCCACCTGTGGATGAACGGCTCTCTTTTGACCAGAACAAGTGCAACATCCTGGCCATGCCCTTAGAAGGAATGTGCATCTCCCATCCTCCTTCCAGCTGGTGGTGATATGGGGGAGCTGGTGGGAGCTGGAGCAACTACCCTGTGCCCGGAGAGGAAGCCGGTGCAGGGATGGCCCTGCCACACTGCAGGCCTGGGCTGTCCGCCTGGGACTCTCACATGGGAGAGAAATTGCCACCTCTTCTGCTCTGGGGTCTCTGTCACAGAGGCTTAGACAGCATCTTAAATTAAAGACCCCCTTCAAGACTTGGAAACCTTTAGAACGGTGGACAGGAAGACTTTACTTTTTCTTAGTTGTCCCTAATCTTTGAAATTGCTCGTAGGCACTGAAAAAATGTTGGTTAAATGTTGTTATGGACTGAATTGTCTCTCCATTCTCACACACACAAACACATACACACACATACAAATTATATATTGAAATCCTAACTCTCAAGTACCTCAGAATGTGACTATACTTGGAGATAGGATCTTTAAAGAGGTAAGTAAGGTTAAATGATGTCACTAGGGGACCTGGATCCGTTATGACTGGTGTCCTTAAAAGAAGAGGAAATTTGGACACAGATACACACAGAGAAAAACCATGTGAAGACAGGAAGTCCATCTACAAGCCAAGAAGAGAGGCCCCAGAAGAAACTAAGTCTATCAACACCTTGATTTCAGACTCTTAGCCTTCAGAATTGTGGGAAAATAAATTCCTGTTGTTTAAGCCACCCAGTGGTGCTTTGTTATGACAACCCTAGCAAACTAATGCAAGTGTTTAAATGATCAGGAGGGTTTTGTAGAAGTTTCATTTTTTAAAAAAGACGTGAGGCATTAATCAAGGTTAGAAAAAAGCAGGCAGATAGAAAATGTTTCTTTTCTTTTACTCAGGGATAGCTTCAACATGTACTAGAATCACTTAAATACAGACTACATAAAGAATTAAACCAAGAGGTAAAGTTCAATATTTTCAAGTTTCCCAATGATTTGAGTCATGCGAGCAATTGATTAGACATCTAATTATTGCTGAGAAATTCAGGGGAGAGATCTTTATTTTAAAACCCCAAGAACATTGCAAATTGTACCACTCACATTACCCACAGTAAAAATGACTGCTTTAAACAGACCTTTCTTATGTATCAGGAATGGACAAGTGACAGTAACTGCAGAACTTCAGAATGTGCTCAGAACAAAAATAATCATCATCATCATCATGATCATCATCATCTTTCTTAAGCTTTTCTTTAAAGATTAATGGGCTGAAAAATCCATCACTGCTTACAACTTAAAAGACACAATTTTAAAAAGCATATGTTTGCTAAGAATTTCCATTTAAGAGAGTTCCGGCCAAGATGGAGGTGTAGGTAGAAACCCTTTGCTTCCCTCACACAACGAAAAAGAGGGTAACAACCGATCTAAAATCAGTAAATAACCAGAAGTGCCAGAAAATCAAACTGCATGGAACTCCAACAACCAAGGAATTAAAGAAAAAGTCAACCAGAACAACCAGACAGGTGAGGCGGCGGACCTGGCGGGCAGGGCTGACAGAACCAGAAACTGGGATTCAGAGCTGACTGTGAAGAAACTTCTGGTCTCACACAAGAGTTCATTGGAAAGTGGGGCTACAGCTGAGTAGGCGAGCTGCATTGTTCCCTCTCGGACCCCTCCCTGACAGGCAGCGCAGCAAAGAGGGTTGCCCTGCCTAAGGCCCTTCCCCCTTACAACTTATCAGCTGTGCCAAGACAAAGAAATGTGGCCCAAATGAAAGAACAGAGCATAACCTCAGAAAGAGAGCTAAGCGATAAGGAGATAGCCAACCTCTCTGATGGAGAATTTAAAGCCCTGGTAATCAAAATGCTCACAAAACTGATTGAGCTTGGTTGAAAAATGAAAGATACCCAAAGTGAAATAAAGCAAAATATTCAGGGAACTAACAGTGACAGGAAGGAAACCAGGACTCAAGTCAATGATTTGGAACAAAAGGAAGAAATAAACATCCAACTGTAATGGAATGAAGAAACAAGAATTTAAAAAAGTGAAGAGAGGCTTACAAAACTCTGGGACAACCTGAAACATTCCAACATCTGAATCATAGGGGTGCCAGAAGGAGAAGAACAATAAGAAGTTGAAAACTTATTTGAACAAATAATGAGGGAAAACTTCCCCAATCTGGTGAAGGAAATAGACTTCCAGGAAGTCCAGGAAGCCCAGAGAGTCCCAAAGAAGTTGGACCCAAAGAGGAACACACCAAGGCACATCATCATTAAGTTACCCAAGATTAAAGACAAAGAGAGAATCTTAAAAGCAGCAAGAGAAGAGCAGAGAGTTACCTACAAAGGAGTTCCCATAAGACTGTCAGCTGATTTCTCAAAAGAAACCTTGCAGGCAAGAAGGGGCTGGAAAGAAGTATTCAAAACCATGAAAGGTAAGGACCTACATCCAAGATTCCTCTATCCAGCAAAGCCATCATTTAGAATGGAAGGGCAGATAAAGTGCTGCCCACATAAGGTCAAGTTCAAGGAGTTCATCATCACCAAGCCGTTATTATATGAAATGTTAAAGGGACTTATCAAAGAAAAAGATAAAAAATATGAACAGTAAAATGACAACAAACTCACAACTATCAACAAATGAACCTAAAAAAAAGAAAAACAACAAAACCAAAAACTAAGCAAACAACTAGAACAGGAACAGAATCAGAGAAACAGACATCACGTGGAAGGATTTCAGTGGGGAGGGAGTAGGGAGGAATGGGGGAAAAAGATACAGGGAAGAAGAAGCATGGTTGGTAGGCATAAAATAGATGGAGAGAGGTCAAAATTGGTATAGGAAACAGAGAATTCAAAGAACTTATATGTACAACTCATGGACAGGAACTGAGGGGGGGGAATGCTGGAGGGTTGGGGGGTGCAGGGCAGAAGAGGGATGATGGGGGGAAAGTTGGGAAAACTGTAATAGTATAATCAATAAAATATACTTTAGAAAAAAGAACTTACATTTAAAATAGAAAAATCCTATTGGAGCTAGCTTAAAAGAAGGAAAAAAACCCAGATTTTGTTGGAAAGCTATGGTGGGTGGGGGGGGTGTCTCTCAGAAAGAATAGGAAAGAACTGAAGGTGGCCCCAGGTGAGAGTGGAACCAGGAACTGGGACACTGCCAAGACCCTTGGCCATCACTCTGGCTTTGTGTGTGCAGGTCCCTGTCTGGGTCCTCTTGGTCTCTCACCTCTGTTTCTTTACTCCTCAGCTTTATTCCTGCTCATACTCTCTTCCTTGCTGCAGCCAGAGATGAGGGGGGTGGTGGTGTGGCATGTTGCATAAAGAGAACAGAGAGAGACCCTGCATCTATGGAGCAGGGGAAGTTGCTTCTTAGACAATTACGGAGGAGTTGTGGTAGGAGTGACACCCTAAGCAGTTTATGTTACAATATCCACTTTCAAAAATCCACATGTATGACTTCTCACCCTCACATTTTTCTTTTTATTAAAAAAAAAAAGTGGCCATGGCTGGTATGCTCAGTGGATTGAGTGCCAGCCTGAGAACCAAAGGGTCATCGGTTGGATTCCCAGTTAGGGCACATGCCTGGGTTTCCAGCCAGGTCTCCAGTAGGGGGCACACAAGAGGCAATCACACATTGATGTTTCTCTCCCTCTATTTCTCCCTCCCCTCCTATCCCCTCTGTCTAAAAATAAATAAATAAAATATTTTTTAAAAAAGTGACATACTTCATTAGGGCATGATTTTATAGGGAACATAGTTAAACATTAAATAAAATTGATAAAGTATTATATGCTCATTTATTCATTCATTCTGTTTATTCTCATACAGTGATCTATATGACCTCAAGAAGTTAATTTCTGGGGTTTAAAGTCTCTGTCTGCTAAGGGGCCAAAATTCTGAGCTGAACTTTCATTAACTGGTACTAAACTCAGACAAACCTTTGGAGAGGGGGAAGAGAAAACATATGTTTACCCACAAATATACATCTTCTTAAATGATGAACACAAGTTGTCAATAAACAAAAGAACCAATTTTCCAAATAGCATTTATTGCCTTCCCACATGTTTGGACACCCTTACTAAAGAAGCTGATAATGAAGAATCAATGCTTTCCAGACTTTAGCCTTTGTAGTTGTTTGAGTCTTTTCTTTGTGGTTTATCACATCGTAGCATATCTTCAATTGGCTCAACTGTTGGGTATTAAAATTTTAGCAAAACTCTAATGAGGGGATTGTTGTTTGGCAGTTCACAGCTCCTTCCCCTTGTAAACTAGGAGAATTAGGTATGAGGCAGGCTGGTGCCTCAGCATAACAGGACTGACAAGGAAGCGACTTAACACTGGACATAGAAATGTCCCCCCACGAGGCTGTGGATGGTGGGGGGTGGGGAACGCTATCATTTGCAGAGATTGGCTGGATCAAGGTTAGTCCCACAGTTTTAGGAAGCAGAGCAGCCCAGACATGAGTCATCCACACACCATCATCAAGAAACCTATCAGACAGGATTCTTTAAGTCGTCAAGTGAAAGAAACCTCACCCCAAAGTGGCTTGAGCACAAACCAAATGAATTAGCTCATAAAGCTGGACAGTCCCAGGATAGGGTTGGCTGCAGGTGTGGCTTGTGTGCAGACCTACATGATGTAACCATAACCTAGTTCTCTCGATCTTTGGATTTGGCTTGTTCTTCTCTGGACTGTTAGATTTTTTTTTTCTCAGGCAACTGCCCTCCTGGTTGTGAGATGGTGGCCTGCGGCTAAGTGACACCTTTAGATTCAGGCGAAAAGGCCTCTTCCCTGGACCCTGCGCTTAGAGCTCTTCTCTGGCTCTCCTCCAACCAGGTCCAGCCCATGGTGCAAAGAGCCTCTGGAGCCCAAGGACATCCTCTCCTGGAACTTCCTCACAGCCTTCTAGATCACACTCTGGGTACCATGGACCCAAGAACTCCCTGACAAAAATCTCCAACTTAGTTCTCAGCCCTGTGTGGGCCTCCTCCTTGAGTCCATTTACCTGACAATGAACTAAACTGCCAGTTTGTACACCTTTAGGACCAAGAGGTAGCTCTCGCTTGCAAAGGGTATATATGGAATTCAAATGAACAGTCTAGGACCTTCATATGTGGCCTACGAGTCCTCTTGGGATACAGAATTGAGGCAGGAGTGAGAAGAGGAGAGGGGCCAAAGTACGTGTGAGATTTTCATCCAGCCATGTACCGAAGTAGAAGTCTCAGTCTGAGAATTTGAACCTGGACTACCAGGTCATTATGAAAGTATATGTGTCCAAATAGGGAAAATGACAATCTGTACTTAACAATATGTGTGACTTTATAATTGTTATGTATTTAGGCATATGGTTCTAGGCTTAGAACATAGGCCTCCATGTGTCCTCTTGCTCTGTGACCTGCAAATGCTAGTGTCAAACCTGCTTCAGTTACAACCTTTCAGGTTGAAATTTAACCAAGGAAATGGGAGCAACCGTCCTGCTACTTCCAGGGAAAGTCTGACATTTTCTCTGCTTGGGTCATTTTTGGGTCATGTTCCCACCTCTGAACCAATCACCAAGGTAATAGCTTCCTTGGTTTCAAGCTCCATCCCCTAGCACTTAGAACAGGGGTTCACTTGGACTAAAATGGGGAAAAGGTGGATTCTAAGGCAAAGTTGGAACTTCTGAAAGAAGGAGAAATTGATGTTTGAACTAGGAGGCCAGCCACAATCCTGGAAAATTGTGTCTCATGCTCAGTTCCAAGAAACTGATGGCTTATTTCACAGGATGGCCCGCAGGACTTGGTTGACCCTAGGAGGAGGGTAAGGAAGGTGAGAAGGCAGACAGGACAGCTATGCACCCATGGGCGAGCCAACCAGGAGAGAAGGCGGAGAGGGGAAAGGAGGCACTAACTAAGGAGCGCCCAGGCACCCAGGGCGTACCAGGGACCCCAAGCTTGTGGGAAACATGCTTGAGGGAAGAGGCCAGGGATTCAGGTCTGGTACGAGGAGTTAATTCTGAAAAAGCTGGCAGATAGTTTGAAGACTGTATGATGAGACAGAAACGGGTGGGATTGTGCGTGTGCACAGAGGTCATCATGGAAGAGACGAAGGACAGGAGATGAGGCAGGGTGGTGAAGACAGACTGGCGTCCCCGACCGTTGCTTCCAGAGAGAAGACTTTCTGTTCGGAGAAAAGCTGGTCTCCTGACAGTGACATTGGCCTGTTCGAACCATTGTGACTGAAAGAAAGTGTGTACACCTTTTAAAAAGCATTAGGTGAGATTGTGATTAGTTTTAAGAGGCCCAAATCAAGTTTATACTTGCTCTGCCGTAATTCATAAAATTCTAAGACCTCTATATACAAGTAACTTCTATGAATAGTCAAAAGCATTCGATGTACTATCATCATATAGATAGGAAACTAAGGTACAACTTAATTTCGGTCACGAACTGCAGGATTTACTCCCTTCCCACTCCTATCTACATCACCTGCTTTTTTTGTCCAGGATTTCTAAGGTGATATCTACATTTTGATTGGATTAATTTTCTGACTGTAACATTTTAATTTTTGCATGAAATAGAAGCGTACTGCCTTCTATATTATACGGACTCACCAAATATTTGATTTATGTAGAGGAAAGTATAACAGCCTTTACTAATTTCCTAATTCATACCATATTGATTCATAGAAATTTGAACCTGGAAAAATATTTGGAGAGCACGCTGTTCCATCTTTCCTTGACAGAGGGAAATTCTGTGTCAGATGGCGGTGAACTGATTTATGCTGGGCTAATGGGAACATTCCAGGACACTTGAAGATCACTGCTTCTTTGCCCACACATGAAGCTGGCTTTAGATGGATTTAGACTAAAAATCTTTCTTTTCTATCAATAACTTAGAAACATTAATAATTGTTTTTGAAAACAGGAAAAATTCCACTGGGGAGAATGTTTACTTCTCAGGGATTCTCAAGAGTCCATAAAAGGCCTTGGAAATCATTTAGCTTAAAACCCCATTTGATGTAAGAATCCCTTTTTCTCTTTTTGCTTTGAAAATATTTCACAGTAAATAATTGAAAGGTCAGGCAATTCTTTTTTTAATTGAATTTATTAGGGTGACATTTGTTCACAAAACCATACTGGTTTCAAGTGCACAACTCAATAAAACATCGCCTGTACACTGCATCTTGTGCCCATCACCCCAAGCAAAGTCTCTGCTCATCCCCATTTCTTCCCCTTTGTCCCCCTCCCCACCCTTCCCCAAGGCTATCACCACACTGTTGTCTGTGATATATATATATATATATATATATATATATATATATATATATATATATATATATATTTATATATTTATATATTTATATATTTATATAAATAAAATGTGATACACCACATTAACAAAAATGTAGAAAAGGCATTTGACAAAATTCAACATCCATTCATGATAAAAACTCACAACAATCTGGGTATAGAGGGAATATACCTCAGTATAATAAAGGCTATATATGACAAGTACACAGCTAACATCACGCTCACTGGTAAAAATATTCAACATAGTGCTAAAAGTCCTACCAAAGCAGTCAGGCAAGAAAAAGATATAAAAGGCATCCAAAATGAAACAGAAGAAATAAACTGTCTATATGTAGATGACATGATAAATGAATTCAGTAAAGTTGCAGGATACAAAATTAATATACAAAATCACTTGTGTTTATGTATACTAATAACAAGCTATCAAAAAGAAAAATTAGGAAACAGACCCATTTACAATTACATCAAAAAGAATAAAATACCTAGGAATAAATGTAATCAAAGAAGTGAAAGACCTGTACACTGAAAACTATAAGACATAGATGAAAGAAATTTAAGAAGACACAAATAAACGAAAAGATACTTTAGACTCACAGATTGGAAGTTTCAATATTGTTAATGTGGTGTATCACATTTTA